>JAVXUP010002245.1:0-147430 GCA_033070095.1 Escallonia herrerae | reverse complement strand
TGGTTGAGGCCTTCTTTATGCTTGCTCTGAACGCCTCATTTCTGTCTGTGAGTGATTCACTTTGAAGTGATGAACAACTGAACTTGTGCAAGGAGTCTGAGAGAAAGCAATCCAGGGCAAGTGAACAAAAATCCTACTGCACCCAGCTCCAAACCCGTACCAAGCTGTTTGAGCTGATGAACTGTCTGAAGTGATTGTCCCTGTCTGTGATTTCGACAAGGGTGGTATAAGTTTACAAGCGTGAAACGTTCGATAAAGAATATCCAGAGATTGGCATAACATGATGTGGCTAGTCAAATGGCAAGCAAGCATCGCAGCAATGAAGAGTATAGGGTCATGATCTTTCACCGTCTCCTCACTTTTGGATGACCCGCCTTGATACTTACTGGTGACATTCACCAACTTCATACCATCGGATTTAACCATAGTTAAATGCGTTTCTGACGGCCAGCGCTAGCTGCAAGTGATCCAGTTGGCTGATTTTGAAAACCTCTGTTGGACACCCATCTGATGTGAGATTTTAAAGTCGTCCCATGACAATTTGTATAGCCTCGTCAACTTGGCACTAGTCGCAAACTAAGGTCAACATAAAATACTCGCAACATACAGGGAAGGGGAACACACTTCATTTTTAAGCTATACACGCTCAGTAAATGACGTCAAAGTAGGCTTCTCTCATAAATGGGTTAGATTACTCATGCAATGTATCACCACAGTTTCTTTCTCTGTTCTGGTTGATGGCTCTCCTACAGAATTCTTCAAACCCACTTGTGACTTACGTCCGGGAGGTCCCCTATCTCCATTTCTACTTATTCTGTGCACTGAGGTACTCTCCCAGACTCTTCTCTGAGCTCAAGAATATGGGGGTGTATTAGGAATTAAGGTTTCACATCAATCTAAACCGATAAATCATCTATTTTTCGCAGATGATTCTATTCTCTTCCTCACTCTTACCCCGTTATGCTGCAAACTTCTCAAAATATTGTTTGAAACTTACTTTCGAGATTCCGGCCAAACACTAAACACCTCGAAATCCACTCTTTTTGTCAATCCTAATACACCTCCCTATTTAGTGGTTTTTTTTTCCTCCAAAATCTAAGAATTCCTCTTCATACTTCAATGGGTAACTACTTGGGGACAACACTGGATGTGGTAACAAACCGGATGTAATATTTCCTTCACCTGATAGATCGGATTCAACGAAGATGTGAAGGATGGAAAAGTCTCCTTCTAAACAAAGCCGGACATGCAACGCTTATCCAATCAGTTCTTAACTATCTTCTCACTTACCACATGCAAGTCTTTCTATTTCCGGTGAAAGTATGCAAAAAACTAGATTCTATTTTCGCTAGGTTTTGGTGGTCAGGAGATTCACATAACCGTGGTATCCATTGGATTAACTGGAAGGCACTCTGTATCTTCATCAGGGAGGAATAGGATTCAGATCTACAAATCTTTTAAACAAATCCTTATTGGCCAAAACCAGTTGGCGTATGATTGAGGAACCTCAGAACCTCCTTTCCACTCTCTTCAGAGAAAAGTACTGTAAATCACAAACTTTTCTTGAAGTCAAACTAACTTCACGAGCCTCTTGGATGGCGAGGTATATTAGTCGGAAAAAATGTCATATTGCAAGGATATAAATGGCAAGTAGGAAATGGCCAACAGATACAACTCTGGACTGAGAATCAACTCCCCTCCATTACTCCGCCTACTCTTTCTCAATACATAAATACTTCATATCCGGTGAATCTTGTATCAGATCTCATCCAAGAGGGTAAATGGAACGACTCCCTTATTAGAAACATCTTCCCGAACCATCTAGCGATATATATATATATATATATATATATATATATATATATATATATATATATATATGGGAGCTGATCCATTGATAGCGCTAGCAAATGGAGTTAAGTTGCTAGCGCGATCTGACCGTCCATCCTGAAAGATGGACGGTCCAGATCGCGCCTTTTTCCAAAACTGATCCCCGTCCGCCATACTGTCTCGCGGACGGGAGTTTTACCTTTTTGCCCTCCTCCCATGTCCGCGAGACTGTCTCGCGGACGCCTTTCTGTTCCTGACATGTGTCAGGAAAAAGGCGTCCGCCATACTGTATGGCGGACGATCTCTAGGCTGACACATGTCAGGGCCTGTCCCCTCGGTCGCCTATAAAGTCTCGGGCGTGAGCCCCGAGAACTGTCCCCTGGTATCCTAGAATCTATCCCTACTCGGCTCTTTCAGCAAAATTTTTGCGGGGCTTTCAGATTCACTTGCTTCCATTTTCAGCACCCTTCAAGCTTTTCTTGGAGTAACACACTTTTGGTTCAAGCATCACTCAAGCAAGGTAAAGTTTGTGATCTTGCTACCGTTTATCTTAGTAATTTTAATTTGTTATGTTCAGTAAATATATAATTAGCAAAATAGGAGACACTTTTGAGATTATGTATATGGTATCCTAAATCGGTCTAATCGTCAAGATAATTTTGAGATAATAAGCGTATTCTATTTCTACATAGGTCTTTTTCACAATGTCTGATTTCGTGTCGAGCTCCAGCACCCCCGTAGATGCTAGTGATCCGTATCTAGGACGAACCTTTCAAACGTTGGAAGAAGCTGGAGAATGTTTTCGAGCTTATTCATTGAGGGTTGGTTTTGGCATTAGAATAAAAACTACAAGAACAAGCAGCGTATCGAAAAGGATATGCTCTCGCTTATACGAGTGTCATAGGGGCAGAAACCCAGTGCAAAATGAGACACGCGTAGGCAACGATGACAGTGATGATGACGAAATAGGGTATGCGCGGAGAAGACGGGATTGCTTTGCGCGCACGAATTGCCAGGTCAAGATGTTCGTAAGCTATAAAGCCAAACAAGATCATTGGCTTATTACCAGCCTGGAACTGGCACACAATCACCCGTTAGTAACCCCTTCTAAGGTGAGTCAGATGCATCAACACAAGAAGATGGGTAAGGTCGCGAGGAGCCTAATTCACACAATGAGCGATGCGCGGCTAGGACCTACCGACATGATTAATGTTCTTGCTGAACAGGCTGGGGGAATTCAAAATTTAAACTTTAACACGACAGACGTTCGTAACGCGGTCCGAACCCATAGACGAGCCGCGTATGACCTCAATGATGCGCAAGCGACAATGAGCCTATTGAAACGGATGCAGATGGAGGACCCGCAGTTTACCTTCGACTATAAACTTGACGACGAGCATCGAGTTAGCACAATTTTTTGGGTCGACGGTCGTTCGAGGCTAGCTTATAAGCATTTTGGGGATGTCGTGACTTTCGACACCACATACCGTACCAACAAGTACTCGATGCCGTTCGCTCCTTTCACGGGCGTCAATCATCATTATCACTCCATCCTGTTCGGGTTCGCCTTGTTAAGGGACGAGAGCGAGAGTTCTTTTGAATGGTTGTTTAGGGTGTGGCTGGAAGCAATGAACTTCAAAGCACCGACTGTTATCATCACCGATCAAGATTTGGCAATGAAGAAGGCTATTGCTACCGTCTTCCCAGATACTCGACACAACTTGTGCACTTGGCACATAAGCAACAAATACCCTGAACGTCTGCATCACATGTACGCAAAGTATCCAGACTTTAAACAGGATTTTGACAAATGCGTCCTCAAGTCATTAACGATTGAGGAATTCGAGGAGAGGTGGGAAAAGCTTGTTCGGGATTACTCATTGCAAGACAACGAGTGGCTCCAGCACTTGTACGGGCTCAAAGAGCAATGGATTGGTGTTTACACGAGAAGTCATTTTTCTGCGGGCATGAAAACGACGGGCAGGAGTGAATCTATGAATGCCACGTTCGATAGTTATGTGGGTACAGCTACCAATTTGAAGAGTTTCGTCACATCAGCACAAAAAGCGGTTGCGTCGTTGTTCGTGAAAGAAAGGGCTGCAGACTTTGCAACCACGTACAAGCAAAGGAGAAGGTTGCTTGAGACCCCGCTGGAGCTGAACGGTGCCAAAGTCTATACGAAGGAGATCTTCCTGCTATACCAAGTAGAGCTGCAAAAATCGGGCCGATACAGTATATATAAGGTGGCAGAAAAGTCGTCGCGTGAGTACAAGGTTTATTCGCTCGTGAATGACCTCGTCCCTGAGAAGCTGCGCAGAATTTATACGGTGACCCACGACACATTGACGGACTCGGTGACATGTGTTTGTAAGAAGTTTGAGTTCCATGGCATCCTGTGTAGACACATTCTGCGGTTTTTCACACAGAAGAATATCAGGACAATCCCCGATAAATACGTCCTGCCACGTTGGACGAAAGGTGCAAACAGGTTGCACGGTACCATTTCCTTTCCGGAGCACCCGTATACTGACTTTGAAGAATCAGAGACGTTGCGGTATAATCATCTGGTGACGATGTTCACCCGTTTGTCCGTAAAGGGTGCTGCTACAATGGTCGGATATAAACATCTCCTCGAGGTAGCTCAGCAGCAAGAGCCCATCGTCGACCAATTGGAAGCAGCTTCAGTCAGCAATGCGGTTGACACCGAGCCTACGACGGGATCAGAAGATGACGAGCCGGGGGAGGGAGCCGACAATGATATCCGGCCTTCGGATCCAATTATATCGCAAACGAAAGGCCGCAAGAGATCTACGCGGATGAAAAGCTCTATTGAGACGGCAACTCAACCAAAAAAGCTAAGAAGGTGTGCATTGTGCAACAAAATGACAGACCACGACAAGCGGAACCATTACAAGGCACTGGGGATAAGTCCAGTGCCTTTGCAAGACGGGGAAGAAGATGATGCCGAGGATGAGGACGAACAAGCTGCAGTGGAACTTTAGTGTACTGAATATTTTGTAATAATCTTTTATGAGCCATCAAAAGTGTCGGACATTTTGTAATAATATTTTAGTAATGACTCGTTTGTAATAACCTTTACAATCATTTTTTTATACGTGATTTCTTACACTGTCCGCTACACTGCGCAGCACAACATTAGAAACCTAAGGTATTAAAGAATACCCCCCCTACAACACTTAGTTTTTTTTGGTTTTGGTTCACTTCTCTGCGTCCGCTATACTATGTAGCGGACGGCCCCGCAGAATACCCCCCTACAACACTTAGTTTTTTTTTGGTTTTGGTTCACTTCTCTGCGTCCGCTATACTATGTAGCGGACAGCCCCGCAGAATACCCCCCTACAACACTTAGTTTTTTTTTTGTTTTGGTTTACTTCTCTGCGTCCGCTATACTATGTAGCGGACGGCCCCGCAGAATACCCCCCCTACAACACTTAGTTTTTTTTGTTTTTGGTTCACTTCTCTGCGTCCGCTATACTATGTAGCGGACGGCCCGCAGAATACCCCCCTACAACACTTAGTTTTTTTTTGGTTTTGGTTCACTTCTCTGCGTCCGCTATACTATGTAGCGGACAGCCCCGCAGAATACCCCCCCTACAACACTTAGTTTTTTTGGTTTTGGTTCACTTCTCTGCGTCCGCTATACTATGTAGCGGACGGCCCCGCAGAATACCCCCCCTACAACACTTAGTTTTTTTTTGGTTTTGGTTCACTTCTCTGCGTCCGCTATACTATGTAGCGGACAGCCCCGCAGAATACCCCCCTACAACACTTAGTTTTTTTTTGGTTTTGGTTCACTTCTCTGCGTCCGCTATACTATGTAGCGGACGGCCCCGCAGAATACCCCCCTACAACACTTAGTTTTTTTTGGTTTTGGTTCACTTCTCTGCGTCCGCTATACTATGTAGCGGACGGCCCCCCCTACAACACTTAGTTTTTTTTGGTTTTGGTTCACTTCTCTGCGTCCGCTATACTATGTAGCGGACGGCCCCCCTACAACACTTAGTTTTGTTTTTTTTTGGTTTTGGATCGCTTCTCTGCGTCCGCTATACTATGTAGCGGACGGCCCCCCTACGACACTTAGTTTTTTTTTTGGTTTTGGATCGCTTCTCTGCGTCCGCTATACTATGTAGCGGACGGCCCCGCAGACCCCAACACTTAGTTTTTTTTTTTGGTTTTGGTTCACTTCTCTGCGTCCGCTATACTATGTAGCGGACGGCCCCGCAGATACACATATTATCGATCACTTTGTTATTTTTTGAACACTTGCCCTGCAGATAGACAGATATCCAACACTTGGTTTCCCACCGTTAAATCACATTGGTCAATAAAATCAATCGCATTCAATAAATTTTTTGGGTTAAAAAAGTGTTGTAACGTTACAATGTGAATTGGGGAACATCATCTCTCGCAGGAATTATGTTCCTTACACGGATTTACAATAAACCTAATAGCTCTAGGCCGGCCATTTATAATTTGCCAAGCAATCCTATACCTAAAGTCTTGTATGCATTCTTCGCTCCAGACAGTCTTCTTGAGGCTCTCAGACCGGCAAATGTAATCCATGTACATGCAGAGGAAGACGCCGCAGTCCGAGGAATTATGTTGCTTGGGCCTACTCCTCTTCAATCGGAAAATGAGGACCGGCCTGCGCGATACCTTCTCCCGACGCCTACCATTGACCAGGGCAGCAAAAAGATTCTGCGAGAACCATAATAAGCATTAAACATAGCTAGCAAAATAAGATTAATCAGTTTTATAATATGCAAGTTACAACAAGAAGGAAACAGGATCTTACCATGGCATCCAACTGGCCTATGCCTCGGTACATATCAATCACAGGCATCACGTCGGTATCGTCGTAGAGACTGTCGACGACTGAAACCGTGCTCTGTAATGGTTCGTAGCAAACCAAGTACCAGTGCGCATTCCCTAAAAAGGGGATTAGAAACACGTCGGCAACACTTGCGCTCACTGGACTATCCCTAGCAAGATATGCTTGTAGGTTAGGGGACGGTTTCCACTGGGCCATGCCTCTCCCCTTCCTTGCATTGCCCCAGTCGTGCCACTCTTGTACTAGGAGCTGATGGAAAAAAGCATCCAAGATAAACACGCGCAGACCGATGTCTGGATGCTCCCGACACCTTCGCCTCAGAATTTGCACGTAGTGCGAGATGACACCGCTGTCTAACCAAGATCCCGGCGCCAGCGAGGCGATCTCTGTCCAAGAGGCATTGTAATCCAAGCCCTCGGGGTGATCCACGTCATACGACGCTCCGTCTTGGGGGGCCCCGCTAAAATAACGGGCTCGGATTAGATCGCATTTATGCGGCTTTAGGGGCCTGGCTGGATGCCCTTTCGGATATTGCCCTCGGGGGTCGATCGGGGGATATTGGCCTCCAATTCCTTCTTCGGCCGGCTGATATTCCCCTTCGGGGCCGCCAACTGGTCCCGCCCACGGGACAATGGGCAGTGCCTCGGAGAAACCGTAGTTTCCGAAAGGAAAGTCTTGCGTGACTTGAGAGAGGGGTTCCGGGAACAAATTGAAGGAGGGGCCGCTGTAATCGCCCCACGACGCTTGAGCCTGTCCCATCCCCGCTTCAGAGGTACCAACAACTCCCTGACTCACCCCTGAAGCCTGTCCAGAGGGATCACCGTATCCCTGGCTGACGCCCGTATAACCCATTCCCGGGCTTACTCCCGAAGACTGGCCCGATGCTTGGCGCAAAAAATTCCCGCAGCCTAAAGCCAATGTCGCAGCCTGTTGGCAAAGATCCTCGCCCATTGCGCTCACCAGATCCCTCCGCTCACTCAACTTCTGGAAGAATGCAAGCGAGGCATTAACCTACATCCAAAGAGATAAAAAATTAAGTAACTTCAATCAGACATTTATATTCAACTAATTTGGTTCAAGTCAGACTTGTTGGGCAACTTACGAGATTGTATGCCATACGCTCATCGATCTGACCCCTAGGCGCATACCTCTCCCCACGTTCAAAGTTTACAGGGGCTACTCTCCTCCGCGTGATGCGGTAGTACCACTCATCGTACTGATCGATGCTGATAACGGGGTCTGGCTCCGAGACGATGGCCGCCAGTGTGTCCTGCCAAGAAGTCCAAAGCTCTATTTCGGCCGCGCACAATTCGTACGCATTGGCGGTGCCAAACACTCCGACATCCGGTGGGTTCCTGTTAACCCTCATATCCGGGGCATCGACTGGCAAACCCTGCTCCAACTCAAAATGGCGCATTGCTCGGTCGGGCAGCTGCCACTCTGCGAGCTCGAAATGGATCAGGGGTGTGCGCTGCAACCCGGAGAGCGTGAAGACGAACGACTCTCCCACCCGTCGCGCCAAACGTATGTACGGTGCCCAACGCATTTGGCCCGGAGATAGACGGTCGAACTCCCCTCGATAGTACGTAATGTTGTGATGGGGATCGACTCTCCTCTTGTAGTGGCTAGCCCTCCGGCTGTACTCCCAAGCACACAACCGAGGCCAGACTTTGTCGGTTCCATCCCTACGCGTTGGTGCACCGGGAGCAAGGTGTTCGTAAGACCACACCTGAGAACATCAAAAAATTATATTTATATCGTCGATTCAACAAAAATAAAACACAATAACGAAGACATGATTTATATGATATACCTGCAATAGCGAGAGACATGCACATATGGCTTTGGAGTTGGGCCTCGTTGCCTTGTGCAATGCTCGGTACAGATACGAAAGAACCGCTGCACCCCAGGCATAATCCCCAACCTCCGACAGGTTACCCAACAACGGTAAATATTTCACGCTGACCGTGTTCTTCGACGTCGTTGGGAATAAAATTGCTCCCATCACCCACAAGAGGAAGGCCTTTGTGTACACCACAAGCTCACGGCCCGTATAGTTTTCCGGCAAAACCCCGTAGGTATCTACCAACCACTTCAACTTTATACCACCAGTGCTAAATTGATCCTGGGGTATCGAAGTGAAGAAGTCTCGCGCTGTTCTCTTATTCGTTGCGTCTGACGGAGGAGCAATTACCGGCCGCCCCGTCACCGGCAACCCCAAGATGAACCCTACATCTTCTAGGGTAATCGTCATCTCTCCGATCGGGAAGTGAAACGTATTCGTTTCACTTCTCCACCTCTCAACAAGGGCACCTATCAAGGCCCGGTCAAGCTGTTGAAAGATCTGCCCATGCGTGAAAATCCCAAACCCAATTCCACGCAGTATGCTTTTCTGGGAATTGTTCAAGGTCCATCTCGTGAACTCGCGAGATACTTCTACGGTGGTGAGAAGTTCTCTTTCCTACGAATTATTAATAAATACAATTTGAGCAAAATGAACGGTAAAACAACGTTCGTAATAATAAGAAAGTTGATAAATAATGTATCTTACTCCACCATCCCATATGAGCGTACTGATATGGTTGGCTTGGTCGTATAACACGGATGGATCTTCTGGTCCAGGGATAAATTCCATTTTTTGCAACTGAAACTATGGAATCGGATTTTACAAACGCTAGCACATGAACAAATACATACATATATAAATCCTCATCACCGCTAGCACATGCTCAATGCATAATCAAAACCACGCATAAAACGCAATATTGATCACAACTATAGATTAGAAACATGTAAAGGATTGATTTTGTGAACTTACGTGATCTATTAGGGGGGGATTAAAGCTGCTCTTATGAAGAAATTGCGCAGATCTGCTTGCCAACGCCGCTGGGAATATTTGTGAGTAGGAAGAACACGGGGAGAAGAAGAGTGTAGAAGTTATAGGGGGACTTTCTTTTGGGTTTGAATATATATATTTGCTGTCCGCTGGACAATATACATTTGCCGTCCGCTATATAGTCTCGCGGGTCTGTTCCTTGTCCGCTATATAGTATCGCGGACGCTAGACTTTTGGTAGTTTTCTCTACGTCCGCTATACTATGTAGCGGACGACACATCTTCTCTACGTCCGCTACATAGTATAGCGGACGGCCCCGCAGAATGTTTTTGGTTGTGTTCTCTACGTCCGCTACTTAGAATACCACTACTTAGTTTTTTCTTCTACACTTTGTTCCACCTCTCCAAAACTTCGTTTTTTCTACACTTTTTTCAGTTTTTAAAACTGAAAAAAAAGAGGGAAAAAAAATTTGTCAAACGGGGCCTTAGTTTTTTCTTCTACACTTAGTTTTTTCTTCTACACTTACTTCCACCTCTCCAACACTTAGTTTTTTCTACACTTAGTCCAAACTGTCCGCTATATAGTATCGCGGATATACTTACCGCAGAAAATGGTTGGCACGGACCAGACATTTTTTCAGTTTTTAAAACTGAAAAAAAAAGAGGGAAAAATTTTTTGTCAAACGGGGCCTTAGTTCCCGACCTTCCCGAACCCGGCCTAAGCGGAGGGCCCCTTATATCCGCTATATATATAGAACTATACAATGTGGCGTAATGTAATAAATTGGAATAAATTGGCGCCCGTAATGCAGTTTTAATAAATTGAAATAAATTGGCCCGAAGACTTGTTTTAGCGACATAGTACGTTAATGCTATTTTAATAAACTGACGCCCAAAGACTTGTTTTAGCGACGGAATCAACAATCTCAATTTTTCCAAAAAATAATGTACAATTCATAATCAACGATCTCAATATATCAATATATCGAGGCAACAAAAAAAGGCACAATTAACCAAGAAAAAATTTGAAAACATAATAAACAAGAACATAAATATTTTTATTATAATAAACTATGGTTCACAAATGGGGTACGAAAGCTTTTCACAAGCGCTCCGTTCAAAGATTACAACTTGAAAATCCCACCACCCAAGGTGTTCGAACACTACAAAGTCCCCGAGTTCGAGGCCATGCTGGCGCACGAAGACGTTCCAACCCTCTGCGAATTCCTTTTTTTGGGATCGGCCGGGCTTCAGCTTGATTTCAACCTGCCATGCCCCCTTGCGGCTATATAATCTTGCACTATCATGAATTGTTGTAAATTGATTGGTAAATGCTTCCGGTATGTCCTACCAAACACAAAATACAAAAAATAGGTTAGTTTTGGTTAAGAAAAACAAAAGATCAAACTTTTAACACACGAAAATACAGAGAAAGAGAAAGAGGGATAGCCTACAAGTTCATGCTCAAATCCCGGCATCATGACTTTGAAAAAGTGTTTGCCTACCAGGTGCAAGTTGCCAATATAATCGTAGGCGTAGGTGGTCTCCGATCCAGAAGCCATCGAGATCGTCGTTGAGGTGAGGACGGTGGTGTCGGCGGGGAGATGTGGGTGACCGGAGATGTGAGTCGCCGTAGATGGGGTAGCGGCTTTAGGTTAGATGTTCGAGAGAGGGGACGCCGTCCGCTACAATAATATAAATACCCCGATCTGATTAAATATTTATAGCAGGAGAGAGTTGACGCCATACAGATACCAGGGGACAGTTCTCGGGGCTCACGCCCGAGACTTTATAGGCGACCGAGGGGACAGGCCCTGACATGTGTCAGCCTAGAGATCGTCCGCCATACAGTATGGCGGACGCCTTTTTCCTGACACATGTCAGGAACAGAAAGGCGTCCGCGAGACAGTCTCGCGGACATGGGAGGAGGGCAAAAAGGTAAAACTCCCGTCCGCGAGACAGTATGGCGGACGGGGATCAGTTTTGGAAAAAGGCGCGATCTGGACCGTCCATCTTTCAGGATGGACGGTCAGATCGCGCTAGCAACTTAACTCCATTTGCTAGCGCTATCAATGGATCAGCTCCCTATATATATATATATATATATATATATATATATATATATATATATATATATATATATATATATATATATATATATATATATATATATATATATATATATACACACTAGCTAATGGACCCGTGCAAATGCACGGGTAGAGATGTAATTTGGTCGGTTTGAGATATAATTTGTTTCTCATTAATCGTATATTATAATATAGTTAACAATGCTTTAAATTGAAATAATAACAAATATAATGACTTTCGCTGCATTGATGCATATATACATAATAAATCATAATCATCGAGATTACTCGTGAATGTAAATTTTACGAATCAAATAAGCCACTACTTAATACGATTAGAATCATATTGATAAAAACTGTGTAGAATACTGAAAATGTATCTCATTTTTGGTACATCACTATACTAATAGATTATATCAGGGTATCTAAAACTACTTTAAAAGTAAAAATGTATTTAGTTTTCACGAACATTTTAATTTTCTAATTCTTTATATCCTCTTTTAATTATTACGTAACATGTATTGCTATAAATAATATTTTACTATGTGATTTGAGTAAAAGAAATGTCAAATGGAGAAAAACTTTAACTCATGCCTAACTTATTGTACTTACACATATACCAATAAGAAAAAAAAAGTTGTGTCTTATAAAATTTTTACTGGCTTCGAATTTAGATTTGTAAAATTTAATGGGGACATTTGCATATAGTTTTATAATCGTTCAATTTTTTTATAAACTCAAAATTATTAATAATATTAATATAAAAACATACAAAATAAAGCATTCAAAAAGTAAAGCATGCAATAAATAGTCAATTATTGCACATCAAATTATAATTTTACTCTATTTTAAAGTTATGTTAGTACAAATTTTAGTTTTGTACCAAAAAAAAGTTAGCTTACACATTCAAGAAAGCAAACATATCTATCTATATTTTTTTATTTATTTACTTATTAACCGTTGAATGAACTTTTTATCAATATTCTAACTAAGTAAATGTAGGCATTTTCTTCTTTTCCATTTTATAGTTCACATCATTGATCAACATTCCCATTTTATGGATGATTCTGATATAGTTATGAGTATTATTAAATTGAATACAATTGAGAGTCATTTGTATTAAAACTCATAAACAAAGGTAAAAAGGACACAAATTATTATTTAGTAAATATCTGGGTAGACTTAAATAACTTACTATAACATGCCATGAAACTTTGTAATAAAAAATAAAGCATGTGGAACTATTTCACTTACTTTCAAATAAACACTCTATAAAAAGAGATTATATAACATTATGTATTAGCAATATCTGTGTGTAATTGTTTTCTTCAGGGTCATGTTTGATGATTTTTTGACCATTCGATTTGATGTAGTTTTGAAAACTTTCTAAGACAATCAATTTAAACATATGCGTACAAAGTAGTACTAATGATTATCTTAATTTATTATAAAATTTTTAGAGTGTTTTACAAAAATTTAGCATATGATTGAGGTTAAACAGTTATAAAGTGAAAACTATTCTTACCCATGTAACACTTTGCAATATTGAGGTCAAACAATTAAAAATGAAGAAATATTTTATCTTATGAAGTATTAATATTAAAATTTCACATATGATTTTCATAATTTACCTTGGTGATATTTTGTGGTGTTGTTTTAATTTTATTTTTTTTTAGATGTTGAAAGTGAAATTTAAGGCCTAATATGTACATTTTATAGTTATTAGTTAACAAAATATCACCAAGGTAAATTATGAAAATCATAAAATTTAAGGCCTAATATGTACATTTTATAGTTATTAGTTAACTAAATTTATCATTAAAGTGTCAAAGTAGTTGATACAAAGTTTGCAAAAGATTGAGATAGATAATCATATAATGATGATTATGCTTATTGTCAAATAGACTGTAAATGGTTAATTGAGTTTATATTAGATAATATGCTTAAATGATTATAATTTTAGGCTTATGAGCTATATTGGTTTAGGTTTTTATTTCACATACTATTGGAAATATTTTTTGAATTTAAAATTTCTTTAAGCTTTAGTAATCAAATTAAATCCTAATAACTTAATTAGTTGATGAGACGAACCTTTAGAATGTGAGGTTACTTAGTTAAAAATTAATTTGTAGAATAGCTTGCTATTTTTATATCTTAAAGTACTTTTGAAAATTTAGTCATATTAGATTTTTTTATTATTTTTTTTGCGTCTATTAGAGAATGTGACTTATAAAAGAGTTTGAGGTTATAATTAAAACTAATTTTTTAACTATCCTCTTATCTTGATATATCAAAAATAATTTTAAATTTTATATGTTCCGTAAAGAGAAAAATAGTTAATGTTTCTTATGTATACATTTGTCGGGATTTGATTTTGTTATATTTAAGTAATTTTAAGGTGTTATTAGTCAAAATTCAAGGCCTAATATATATTAAAATACGTAAAATTAAATTTTCAATTTTGTAGTTAAGGTTTACAAAACTTGAGCCAAATAGGCCAACAAAATGTTTAGTAAAAAACTTTGTAAAAACTTAAGAAGTAGGATTGTAAAAACTTTATCTTAAAGAGAACTGGTACATTTTGTTGTAGTTGCAATACCTAATTTTTAAGCTGATGTCTGATGTATTGTAAAAAAAGACATAGTCTTGTATAAAAAGTTTTACTCGCAAATGAAGTTAACATAATTACAAATTAATTGATTATGCCTACATTTGTATGATAGATTAGAATGGAACTTTGTAAAATTACAAAAAAGAATTAGTAAATAGGGTATGATTTTCGCACTATATATTTTTGAGATTTTATATTGTTATTTCAAAGTACTTTTAAGCTTTTAATAAGCAAAATTAAGGCCTAATATATAAGTTTATTGATTAAGTAAAATTTTAGAAGGTGTAAAATTAGTTTCTTACTTTTATAAAGTTTATAAATATAGGGTAAAGTAGACCTACGAATTTTTTAGGATAAATAAATTATAAGAAGGAACTAAATAGAGTATAGGATCTTGATTATATATAAAAAATTCAAAAGATTATATGGATATCAAATTCAAAGAGACCAACTCTAAGTAAAGATTACTACAGTTTCACTACATTCAAGCTGAAGCTTCATGTGTGAAGATTCTTAAGATTCCTAAAAGGCGTAAATGGCGACTCTAGAAAATCTAACATCTAGCGAAGCGATTCTAATTTCAGCATTTTTATATATAATATATAGATATATATACACACACTTTCCAGACAGACTTTTGTGGACTGCAACGGTAGATGGTCATTTCTCAGTACATTCTGCTTATTACATGCTCTACAAACATCTCTATCAGAATGCATCTTCAGCTCCTGCAAATATACTGGATTCATCAATTTGGCTTCAGATATGGAAGCGGCCTATTCCCCTGAAACTCCAATTCTTCGTATGGTTGCTTTTATGGAGCCGATTACCATTACTTAAGTCTCTGAATCAGAAAGGTATCCAATTAGACGTATGCTGCCACTCTATCATCAAGAAGCTGAAACAGTGGACCACCTTTTCTACTCCTGTACATCTCTTCAACAGGTTTGGTCTGATGGTGGCCTAGACATTCTCACATCCATTCCCATTCCCTCCTTCAAAGAATGGTTAATAGCTTGGATTCAACCTCCTCCAAATTCTACAGCTATAAACCCGAAATCTCAAATTTTATTCTTTTCCATTCTTTGGTCTATTTGGCTATTCCGCAACGAGGTTGTTTTCAGAGACCAGATCCAAAATCAAAACCCACGAATCATCCTAATCAAATCAGCCAACTTGACCTCTCAATTCCTAAATAAAATGCACAAAGACAGAAGACAAGTTCTGTCTTCTCCCCAAAATCCCTTGGTGTCCAGCTACCATCCTATCTCAACTTCTCTCAAACAACCCCCTCTCTACTTTTCCAGCTTTCAATTCAATAAAGAGGACAACTTTTGAAAACCCACTATTCCATAACAGATGCCTCACATCCATACTTCTTCACTTTCATGCGGCTTTCAATAAAGAGATGCACAACAGATTTAGTTATTCTAGCCAAAACGGAAGGACTTCGATGGGATTAAGTAGGAACTCTTTTCTTACAACTAGTCATCGTGAAGCAGAAGTTCTCTCCTTATTATACACCTGTCAATGGGCATTACAACAAGATTTCTTTAATATTACAACATATTCTAACTCGGCTTTTCCCCATTCTCAGATCACAGGCCATGAGGTTAAGCCGGAACGGATGCTACCCATCTTTTTTGATATCTACCAGACTTGTAGTCTGTTCCACTGGTGCTGCATTATAATTGATCCGACAGTCTCCTCGACAGCTACCCAGCCTTTTGTCATATAGGGTAATATGCTCGTTTGAAGATGACTTGTCCAGGTGTGTTTGATCATTTGCAGCCTATAGAAACAAGACTGATGCAGAAAGGAAGACAGGATAGGGTCTCCACTGCGACTGAGATCTTTTGATTGTATATAGTTTAATCTCAGCATGTATATACATACTCTGTCCATTTTCTTTTGATGAAATGCAGTTCTCGCTCTTAAACCGAAAAAAAAATCTGAGGAGCCTCGTTAGAACAGAATTTGAAACTAAAATAAAAAATAAAAAAATCTATCCAATCTTTACATTGACGTTGTGTCTACTACAAGCATGACCTAAGGGGACCAAGAGGAGTCTTCTGTTGAGGTTCAGTGAAAAGAAGATGAGATTGCCATGTGGAGAAGGGTCTGTTGTCTTATGTTATATTCATGTATCTTTTTCCTTGAATAAACTTCTAGGGAATCTGCTACTTACACTCTCATCAACTACTTTATAGTGCTTCGATAATTTCTGATGGATCAAACCAGCATAACGATCAACATGTTCTTCGTATCTGTTGTAGAGGGCCGGAAGTGTAACAAATAAAACGGTTCCTGTCACCAATTTCAAAAGATAAAATGGTAAAGACTCAAATTGAACTTTGACATGTGTCTGCACTAATTTCCAAATGGCAAGATTGTGTGGCAGACTAATATGCAAAAGATCTCATGCCTCAACAAAGCCAAGGCAAAGACAGCATCCCAAAAGATTGAACTAGCACGTGCGCTAAAGCCAAGAAGAGCGTGGCTTATTGACATCCTGCTTAACTAAGGTTCATCGAAGTTAAGTCATCTACACAAGACAAGTAACTCAATTCACTACAGTAACCTCACTGAACAGATATAGACCAGATAATTACGTACAATTTTCACCTTCTCTCCGTTTACATACGTCTTTCAGTCCATTATAAATTATCAGCTTAATCAGACACCTATTTTTTCTTTTTTCCTAAGAAACATAGAGCTGGCTTAAAGAGTATACAGTGTCAAGTTTATGGATGTTCAGTGTACTGAATTGTACTGATAGTGTTCTGCAAATGAAGGTAAAAATGTATGTCTATTTACTTCTTTGCTTCTGTACTCGAGGTTTTTAAACTGAACTCAAAATTTCACAGGTTCCAAATTCCAAAAACTAATTCCAAAACAAGGATGGAATTTTCTCAGAACCAAACACATGCATAGTACCATGCAGATCACTTACGGATAAGTTCTTTTACATTTAAATGTATGACCAACCAACTCCTCAACCCGGCCGCGCAAAGCCTCTATTCCTGAATAGGATTCAGGAATAGGGTCAGGCGGCCGCATCGGGCCCTCCTATACTCTTATTTTCACAGATTTCATCTTCTTTTCCAAGGCCTCTAATTTATCCAAATTAATGGACATAAATGTAATTTATCCAAATTAATGGACACGCCTCTAATTTCACCCTAACCTCAGTGACATTACTGTAATTATCCCTACAAAATAAGCAACGGAAGCCCACATATGAAGTTGTAGTTAATGGAGATGTAACTATACACAGACTAGCGAGAAGCTCACAGCAATGAAACATTGATATGCCTACAGGCATTGACCATGCGTGCACAGTGGGGTGCAGAGCAGAGCAAAAATAACTATTTTAAGCAGAGTCAAGGTTGACACATGCCAGATTTGCATCATGACACACCGTTTTATTCCTACACAAAAGGATCGCACATATTCCTCCAACTAAACAGACTTGCACCATGCCAGTTTCTTAAATTTATGGCATACGGTCTACATTCTTCTAGCATCACAGTCCCTACTATAAAATCATGTACTACAATGTAGCACTAAACCAAAAGGCAGCCCTAAGTCTCACATGAACATACTGCAAATTTGGAGTAAGCCACAAGAAGTCTAATGAAACAGCTAGTGAAAGACTATCTCACCCTGGATAAATGATATGAAACTACAAAAGGAAAGACTTCATATATTAGACATATCACATGATGCCGCCAGGGATGAGTATTCATACCAATATATGCAAGCGTGAAGAAAGAGATTAAGCTTCCAATGACAGACAAGAGCCACAGACCCACTACCGCCTGCAAAAATTTGGAAAGCGTATGGTGAAATCATCACTTGAGTAACTATGGAAAGAAAAATAATTCTTTTTTTTCTAATGGAGTGGACAACACATCAGAGTTAAGAGAGAGACTAAAGTTTCACGCATCATTTTCATTGAACAGGTCTGTTTTAGGTCATATTGAACAAATCCAAGATGACATAAGAAGTGTATATCATCCAAAAGGTATGAATCACATAGATCAACCGCTTCACGGCCTAAGTGCAGAAGGCTTCCGCCTTTGCAGGGCCTGGGGACATTGAATGCACGCACAAAGACTTTCCGTGCTTTGAAACCAGTGACCTCCAGGTAACAACGGGTCAATCTTACTATTGCACCGAAGCTCTGTACAATTATATAACACAAATTCAAACCGATGGCATAGATAAAGCAGTAATTGTGTATACATTTCCTAGATTTGGGTAAAATAACATAACCCTGTGTACCAACTACCAACCAAAACTTCATCACAACTACCAACGAAAACTTCATCTAAAGCAGTGTAAAATTACATAACACCAAAAAGAGTGATAGGTTTAGTTGTTCTTCATTTTGGCAGATGAATATATGAATTTTCTTAATTCCCTTGCATTTTTTTTCTTTTTTTTGATGGGGGATTTTGTTTGGGGGGGTTCCGCTTTCTAATTCACTAGCCCTCTATGAAAGTTTGATAACTTAGTTCTGCGCGAAAAGTTTTCATAAAAGGAGATGCCATTATCAACTGAATATCGTGAATTTAAAAATTGACTATGAGACTTGAGACCAGTCCCCACCCTCCCTCAGACCATTCCTCAATTAGTGATCATTATGAAATCAGTCTCGCACACTCCCTCTACCCATTTTTCATCACTAATTCTCAATCTAGAGGAGGTTTTATTACCAGAAGCTTTCTAACGCGCAGTTCATGTCACAAACCTTGAAAAATAGTCTAAAGTCCTTGCCAAGTGTAATATCATGAGCCATTAGCAGCACATAATTGATTTTGACACGAAATGATGCAGCAGCATTGTTGACCATTTCTTCCGATACAAGTAGCTCTGGCAATGTTTGAAGTTGTCTGTGCACAGGAAATGCAATAGTTGTAACTGGTAACCCGCACAAAAGAATGAGGAACTTGGAATAAAAACACAAGGAGTGTTAGAAAAAACATACTTATTTCTGGAAACATCATAGTTGGCCCGAAGAAACAGCAACACAATCAATATCAGGAAGACATTGGAACAGATTGTTAAAAATGATAGTCCTGATCGCTCGAATACTAGCCATGCAACAGTAGAGACAACAATGATGGCAAAAGAAATATGCTGTCGCTTCCACAATATAACATCGGCAGCTAAGAAAAAGATCAAAAGAAGGATAAGTATAACATCCACGCAACAGCAAAGATAATATACAAAAGTTGCAGGCAGTGAAAATACTGGAGAAAAAGAAACAACACAGCTGCTACTTTACTTTTGTAGGCGGGTCAGTTGGGTTAATTCAAATGAAAAACGCAATTATGCAGTAAAGGAAGTAAAACTGAATGCAAAGGAGGTGGCAATTAGAGCGGACCAAAGCTTTAGCATGAGAAGTAACTCCCTACAGGCCTGCCTTCACTTTGTTTAGGGGAGGGAAAATAATTTCTACTTGAAAATAGGGCTAAAGTCAAGTAATATAAGACTTCGCCTGCGACAATTGTTAATACTCTCTCCACCCCTAGTTGATGGCACAGAGTATAGAACACTAAGTTTGAATTTGGGGCAGGACGTGTTTGAGTACTGTACTAGGATAGAATTGCATGCCTGCATAACCAAAACCAAGCAGACAACAAACTAGATACATCATACGTAAGGCTGGTGTTAACACTCCACACCAAAAAGAAGATAAAAAAGCAACAAAGTTAAGATCAAGCACCACTGGCGTATCAGCCATAGACAGTGAGGGTTAAGTAAGAATGCTAAGAATAAAGTAAGCGAAAATTACAGTTATCACTGTGCTGGTCTAAGGGTATTTTCAAGAGGCCCTCGTATTCTTTATTATATATATAACAAGAATTTCATCAGTACAAACTTCCTCGGTATGTAACTTTGAAAATAGACTAAATGGCTGAGTAACATCTAATAAACTCTAAATCCTCCTCTAATAATATCAAATAAAGCCAATAATTGTACTTACTTCTTTTGACATTTTGCAAAGTACTAAAAACCATATTACGTACACGTTAAAGTCGAATTTGTTTTTAACGATTACCTTTACCGCCGCCCATTATCTGGTGAACCGTAGATTGCCGGCCGAAAAGTCTGTACGACGTCGATGAATTGCCGCATGTACCGTTCCGATGATCTCCGTCGAGCTCTATGCCACAAATGTCCGGTGAATTGTCCATCACTGACACTCCCGCTCCCTGTATAACCACAAAAGAAGTATAATTACACCATATTTCAACCGAATCCCCATATGTTTCTACCAATTGTGCGAACCTTTCGACAGACAGGTAAACCCTAGAAGCGCGGAAACGATTGAATTTATCAATCAGTCAGTGATCATTTCTCCTGTTTGACTCGTTGGATTCCGTCTTTCCTCTGTGTTTTTCGATCATAAACGTCGTCGTTGTTTGTCGGCAAAATACTGAAATTCAACGGAAAGCAACAAACCCCCTTATACCGACAAAGCACTTTGAGTTTTGAGTTTTTGTCGCTAAAAGCCCTTTTAGTAACCCAAAAAACAGCTCTACCGGTGTATCCCGCGGTACAGATCCGGATCATAACAAAAGTTCGCCAATACGTACAAATTTTGTGCCAAACGTCGAGCCGTAAAGGTATATGTGACAAGTCCTTTTTTAAGTGTCACTATAAATTATTTGAAAATCTTTTCATGTAAAGTAAGGATTAATCTCTCATTTTTCAATAAAAGTGGATGACATTCGAGTTTAGACTTCAAATTACTTTAATAACATTTATAATTGACAAAAAATCTCGCGTTAGATTATGATGAGACAGATTTACTAAATTTTAATACTCATTTGAATAGGAGATTTGGTGTGCTAAAATTCTCTATACATTTAACAAATCATTTCCACAAATGTAGGGATAAAATGAGATTTTTTTTTATCTTCGTAATGTTAGCTATCTTCTTCGATAAAAAAATGAAACTCTCTGTTATTAGTTTGTATTCATACACCATCAAATTATGCGGGTTCAATTTTTCAGATATAAATCCACAAATAAATACTCGCTTTTACAAAATTACCTAAACACTAAATTTGTAATTTCATAAAAAATGAATGGATTTTGAAATGTAAGGTACTTTGAAATCTTTCATCCAAAGACAATGAAAAAGAGGAAACATTTATAATTGATACCGTATGGATATACAGTGACAAAGAGGAAGTGAAGCTGATATATTCGCTTCTCTATCTAATTTGCTAAACTACAAAGACAATGAAAAATCTCAGAGACCAAAGGCATTTAAAACATTAGATTTGCTTATTATACAAACAAGAATATCATTTCAAATTTGATCACAGACTATTAGTTATCTTAAATCTTTGTAAGAGTACACCATCACAACGACATATATGACGTGCTACGGATGGAATAGTCGGATAAAATCTCTTACGAATAATATTCGCTTAGTTCTTCTTGTTAATATAGGTCATCCAATAAACTTGCCAGAGTATATATTTCCTTTAGATCGTCAACTATGGCATGATGCAAACGAGTATCATCATATCATAATTACAAGCATAATCAACGATGAAGAAAATTTAATGAAGTTTGCTCCTTCGCACACACGAGCGAGACCCCCAACGGCCTGAAATGACGAGAAAGCCGCCGGAAAACACAGTGTCTTCCCCAGATTCCTCTCTCCCGTCTCTCAGTCATCACTGTGTAACGCATGGGGGGTAGAGAAAATGGGGGCCGGGGTTGTGCGGTTGGGACTGTCAATTTGCCGGCTTTAAAGACGATTGAAAGGTTTGAGTTGACACAAGTCCAAAGGTCGAGAGCCTCGTCCGCCTATGTGAACGGCCTTTTTGCATCATCAAATCGAAAATTTTTATGGTACCTATAGCGACAGGTCAAAGTGGCGTTTGCTTAAGGGTCAAATGGTGCATCTGTGCGTCATTCAGCCGGCAAAAAAGCTCGTCCGAGAATCTTTTGTATGCAATGACAGAGCTCCAATCTGAACTCATAGAAGTATAAAGGTGCGCCTTGTTCTTCAGTTTCTCTTCTTTCCGTATCTGTTTTCCTTCTCTTTAAAGTGACCTATGTAGCACACCCAGAATTTGGGTGAAATTGCTCAGCAGGTGTATGTGAAAATGCTCGAAAGGAAATACATGTTATGAGCGGGAGCAGTCACCACACAAGCCCACAAGGCTGCTTTTTAAGAATTATCTATCCCCACTGTCTACACTATATGCCACTCCGCCAAGCTAGTCCCACGAGTAATCCGTTTAGTGCTTTGTTGAAAATGCTGTAAACCACTATAACCAGAAGAACCAATTCTTTACCATCACGTGATAGCTCTTCTACTTCATGTGGCAATTCCATATGAGACTTGCGATTTTTTCCTGACTTTGTTAGCTGCGTGGATTGTCCATTTGATTCTATGCTTAAAAACTCAAATGATCTAGTTTTGTGTAGGGTCAAAAGGTAAAAGGAACAATGATAACAATCAGAGTTGTTGTACCACGGTCATAGTGACTTACTACGTTGAATGATAAGTTGCATTAGCTTAATTAGATTAGAAAAAGACACTCGGAACTTTTTTCTAGAGCACTGCTTTCTTTTCTTCACAAAGCTGTTGGCAAAAATGCATCAACAAACTCCCTATCTGCAAAATCATTAATCAGTACATAGGTATCTTTCCTTCTAGCCTAGATGAATATTAAATCAATGCTTTGGTCATTGAGGTTTCGAAAACTATCCCATCTGATGGTATATTATTTTAGTGATACCAATAGACTTACAGATCAGCTGAGAATGCCTAGTTCTAGGTAATTATTCCATTAGGGGACCTGCATATCAGCTTAGCAGATTCGTTTCCAAATCATTCATGTGATTTTCAATGGCCTGAGTAAGCTCCCTGGCTCTCCTAGCTTGGTTTTTCCAATCAGTGCAAGCCAGAATGGTCACCATCATGCACATACACGAGACTTGTGCTGCAACAAGCCCGAACCAGAGCCCCACAAAACCAAGCTTGAATGTGAAGCCCAAGAGAGCTGCAACTGGCAAACCAATGAGGTAGAAGGATCCAAAATTTATGTAGCAACCTATCTTTGGCCTGGCAGAGCCCATCAAAATCCCGCATGCAGCTGTTTGTGGACAGTTCCCCAACTCGCAGAATCCCAGTACCGGAAGAGCAATCGATGTCAAAGAAAGAATTTGTGGGTCGCATGTGTATAGTTTTCCCCATACATCTCTCACTGCAATAGTGAAAGCAAAGGCCAAAATTCCCCACCCAACAGCCACAGCAAGTCCTATGATGGTTGTCTGTTGAACCGCTGCAGGCTGATCAGCCCCTAATTCATGGCCAACCAGTGTTGACAAGCCTGAGCTTAACGAGGAAGGAAACACATATAGCAAGCTAGTTGTTTGTATAAGGATGCCCATTGCCGCCACGGTTGCCTGTGGATTGTGGAGTAACCCACACAATAGTAGCATTAATTCATACCACCACCATTCCAGGCACACAGATAGTACACTCGGCCCTGCAAGTGCTAGCAATGGCTGCCAGCTTTGAGAGCATGTATTGGTTGCTGCTCTTTCCCATGGTTTTATTGTTGTTTTTGATCTGACAAGAAAAACTAATAACCCCAAATTAATGTTCATAGAGTACCAAGCTGAGGCAAGGGCTACTCCCCTCACCCCCAAATTGAAGTATACAACAAGGAAGTAGTTAATTGGAATGTGAAGGATCATTGCACATGCTGCAGATATCGCAAGGGGTTTGTTTATATTCTGGGTCCTTAAGAAAGTCCTTAAAGGATGGAAATGGGCTTGAGCAAGTAAGTCAGGGATGGAGTATGTGATGTAAACCTGGGCCACAGATGTGATGGTTTGATCCTGACCCAACCATAGAAGGATGGGCTCCATGCTTAACCATAGTAGGGAGATTGGAATGACTGTGATTAAGAGGAGACAGAGAGTCTTTCTGAAGGTTTCACTAAGAATCGGCCATTTCTTTGCCCCATAGGCTTGGCAACATATTGGTTCCATACCCGTGGCTAGTCCTTTAAGGACAGAATAACCCGTGATGTTTGCAAACCCAATGGATAGCAAGCTGCCAGCTAACTCGAGGTCCCCAAGACGTCCCAGGAATAGCATGGAGATGATGGACTTGGAATACAAGAGCAGGCTTGTCATTACAATGGGGCATGCAATTTTGCTCAGTGATGTCAATTTCTCAGCCACCTGCATTTGATCACCTTTCACGTGTTAGACAATACATAAGTGCAATTACACATACAACGGAACCTGGAATCCGATATTGGTTTTCAAACACTGGATGTAAATTGATTACCATCATGCTGACAAATTTGATGAGTCCTTGCTCCGTTTTACCCACTGGGGACATGAACGCACTTTTCGCTGTTATGGCCTGTGGACTTCTTAACTTACCTTCTAAACCTGCTGCTAAATAGAAAAGCCTTGCTAATCCTAGAACTTGGCCATAATATATAAATCTAATCCGTAGAAGGTTGGATTAACTTTCCGTGGAAGGAAAAAATAACCTCAAAACCGCCCGACAAGAAAACGTGCACGCCAATTTACCGATACTTGCTGCCAATCATCATTTAATATGAGTGAAGCCAAAATGCTCAGGGAAAGAAGATGTGGTGCAACATTTTCGTTTCCCAACCTGGTCAAAATTGGTAATTTGGATTTTTGTTATCATTTGCAATTAATTCTCCTTGACTTCTATCTTTTGAAAATTTGCCACCTTTTTCTTTATTGCTTCTCCTGCCACTCTAGATGTGATTGAGTTTTACATTAATAAATGCAACACAGAGAAAATCTCTCGAATCTGATTTAAGTTGCTTACCCTCTATAGCCCTCACTTTTGATGATAGGCGTTGAGGTATGTACCAATTTTGGTACAACGATGCTTTATTTAATTTAGAATGAAGAACTTAGATAACCACTAATTTGTAGATATTGAATCTCTCTTCTTCGTTTCACCTTTCTTGGCAAGCAAAGTGATGTATACACAAGTCTCATCTATAAATGCATACACCTATGTATATGTCCTGCCAAAGGGACCAAAGAACCGTTTTTCAGCGAACGGCAACCTCAAACCGCGAACCAACTAAGCTGAGCCCCACTACCGCAAACCCACTAACTTACAAACATGCACTTGTACCCTTACCACGTGCAGAAGTGAACCACGAATAAGGTAACACTTACATGAAGTACAAGAAATGTAGTTAAACTTCAGAGTCAAAATGTGTGTGTTTAGCAAAACTGAGTTTGATGACATGACTGTATCATACTGTTTATTCCTTAGTAGCACGGAGTCTGTGGAAGCGAGAGCAGGTGCGAGGTTTAAGAGCGGGAGCATATGTACTATGATGGGTTTCGGGGTGGGAGATCTCTTAGAGCTAAGAAATGTGAATTCTCCATCTTCATCAGGCACGTGCGTGTGTACTGCCACACTTAATCTTCCTAATTTTTGTGGGATCTTTCTGGAAGTCTCGGAGACTCGTGCGGATTAGACATGTCAATGTTTGCGTTTGACACAGGATTCAGTAATGTTTGTTCCTCGAACAATATCTTCATTGTGCTGTTGGAGTCCTGAGGATGACATTAATTTCTTACTTACTAATTCAAGAAGAAGAAAATGAGTACTGGATTATATATGATGAGTGATTATTGTTATAGCAGATTCGGTCATTGTTGTTTAGATGTTTATGCCGTTAAACTAATCTAAAGCACATTTCATACATTAAGTGGCTCAATCACTAACTACTGAATAGCAAGGGGCAACGGTAATACCTCACTCTCACTAGCAATCTCCCTGAGGGTTGGTCTGGGCGTTTGGGAGGGGTGATGCCTGACAACGGCGGCCACGTTCAAGTTTTCATTGTGCCAATTACAGAAGTAGCAACGCCTACAGTATCTATTCCAATAGGAGAACTACGGAGAATTTTAGCAGAAAGATGTTCAGTGCGTGCTTGAATCATCAGATAATATTATGCTCTTTTACTATACCACGTGCTCTAGACTAGTTCCTCCCACCAGGTAGTGTATATACTGTATAACTTAATACAAATCTGACACAGAATGATAGGATCGCTAGCAATGATTGAACCAGCTTCATGTGCAAGAGATTCAGGGGACGTCTAATATGAACTTCTGATTGCCTGTGTCAAAAAATTAGGGCTTCCTTTAACATATCAGATATCCAGCAACTCTTACCATTTGTCAAAGGAACTACTTATGGTCTGATGGTACATAGACTTCAATGCTGAGACATTATCAGATGACTGGGGTATTAAGTGCATCAGACTTTGGTGCTTCAAATGGTTCTGTTTGGGGGTGCATATGTTGGCTCTTTGAATCTCTGGTCTGAAGACTGAAATCGTAGCTTTGTTTGAAGTTTCTCCCTCATGGAGGCCTGTACAATGGTGTTGGTAATGCATTTGCTTGCAACCAAGG
This sequence comes from Escallonia herrerae, assembly GCA_033070095.1. NCBI lineage: Eukaryota > Viridiplantae > Streptophyta > Magnoliopsida > Escalloniales > Escalloniaceae > Escallonia > Escallonia herrerae. Next base: position 120,735 of record JAVXUP010002245.1, on the reverse strand, counting down.
AAGCTTAATTTGAGCAGATGTCTCTTATCTTGCGCAATATTTAGGAGGTTTTCCGATGTGTATATTTAATTGTTTTATTTTGGTGCAAGTTTTTCAACTTTGTAAGAAGTGCTGTACGTAAGGTTTAGATACGCATGCATTCATTTGCAACTTACTCTTTTAACTGCAGGCCATGTTGTAAGTTGGCACTGTAATTCAAGTATAACCGAAAGTGGCCAGTTAAGCTTCCGTATTTAGTATAAGGGAGTGATCGTCAAAGACCAGAAGCGTGTGCACTTGTCAGGGGTGCTAGTGAGGCTTTGAATTGTGTGCTAGAGAAGGAACCTTAAGCCTGGAATAGCCGACAATTTTTATGTTTTTTTTTGCCGGATTCTCCCTCCTGTAGGATTGTAGAACACAAGGAGAAGGAAGCAAAAGAGGTTTTAGTGCTTTCATTACCTTATTCTTCGGGAGAAACCCATCAAGGAAACTCCTTTTGATCCTTCTTGTATCGACAATATCTTTTCCATCCGCAGTGACTAAAACCTTGCAATATAAACCTGTTTCAGGTTCACAAGGAGAGCACATTGTGGCAGAGGTTGCATTTGGGGGCATATTTTCCATAGCAGCAAGACAGGAAGTATGGGTAAGCAATAGACACAAGAAGTATATGTAAATGCTACCTGATTCCAACTCTACTTTCGCATCATCTATTTATGCTGTCAAATCAGTTTGTACATGTAGATTTAATTGAGGAACAACCTTATTGTTTCAGAGTCCCTTTATTGTCATCTTCGGTGCTGTGCTGAAATGGTCCTAGGTGGACAACTATGGAGTTTGGAATTATGCAAGCATAGGGGAGTGAAACAAATTAGAACAAGAAACGAGTGAAGCTCCACTCAGCCTAATACAGGTACTTTTATTCTAGAATGGATGCCTCGAGACAAAACAATAAGCCATAGTTAGCAATGGGTGTAGACTCCAACCCTGGCTTTTTTCTCCAATAAAAAGCCAGAATTCCCTTGGAGTGCACCATGCGTCCAATCTATGCATTCAGCTTGTTTTGGAGTGGAACTATTAGTATATTCCAAGGGGAGTATGAAACCCTTTTGCTTCAAGGGGTTTGCTTTGTCAGATGATTGCAGTCATTATCAGGGGAAGTGAACTTCGTCTGGATTATAAAAGACGTATTCTGCTCGTTCGGACGAGGTGAAAGAACAAGCAAAGCACCTCATGTTGTAATCTGCTTGCGACATTGTGCTGCTAAGTACGTCTATTCTTCCCAGACCTCTCAATATTGGTTTTTACCTACGCCGTGCTTGTTTAATATTAGCGGAAACACTGCTTGAGTACATCTATCCTTCCTAAACCTCGTTTTTGAACTTTCTTATTTATCCGGGTGTTTCTTCGGATTGACAAGAACTTGTGAGCTCATCAACAAAATGAGCGAGTTCGAGAGCTTGAGCTCGAGCCTTGATTTGACATAAACTTAGATCATTAATTGGAATATGAATATGAATAAAGAAGCATTGATTAGGGTTTTAGCCACCTTTATAGTCACTTTTTAAGATATGTTCGTAAGACCCTTTAGTAAAAGTGCTTAAAAATCACTAAGTCGTATGACCCTTTAACACTACAGTTAAAGTGCTTAAAAATTAAGGCAAATGTTAATATATCAACCTAAGCATCGAGCTTAACACCTTATCTTGTCATTGGTAACCTAGACCAATTGATGTTAGTATCTCTGGATTCCTGATCATCAATCATTGAGTATTAACTAGTCATTAGGCGACCACACTAAACGAACAAATTGATCGTTACAACCCTAACTCCTTTTGTAACTTTTATATATTTCTTTTCAACAAATGAATAATTTCAAGAGTTTAATATGGAGAAGCTACTTATTTCTCTATTTTATCTATGTATATATCTATCTATTTACTTGTATATCTATATTCATATTCATACTACTTATAAAGTAAATACCTCTTTTAGTGTAACATTCTTTTTAATATTACATAACTACCTATTCAGAATTATGACACTTGACATTGTAACATTTTTTTTTAACAAGTGGCACAAAAAAGAAATGTGATACTAACTACCTATAAGGACATGTTTGATTTTCTCACTTTAAAGTTTATTAAAAATATATAATTAAAATATATATTAGAAGTCAAGTTTGATATTGTAAAAAGTTCATATGGCTAACTTCATTCTTGTCGCGTGTGCCTCTATAACTAGTACAGTATTATACATGAAAGGAACGCATCTCTCAATGCTACATAACTATCCGCTTAGAGTGTTGATACTTAACATTAACAGAACTTTTTTTAAGTAACACTCGATATCATGTTTAAATGCAAAATAAATATCTTAGAGGACATGTTTGGTTCCTAAAATTTAAAAATCATTCTAAAAAATGTAATCAATATACATCCAAAAGACCATGCTTATACTATACAATGGCATACTGCTCATCTCATTTTCGCACAGGCACTGTGCTTGTGATAATAACTAGGAGTTTTTTCCCTAAATAATCCATTTTTATTACTTAATTACCCATCTATCCCATTTTCAACCTTATTTACCTATCTAACCCATTTTTGGAAATCTCTCTTTGAAAGTGAGATTTCCATTAAACATAGTAACGTTTGCTTGAAAACGTGGTTTGTAACCACGTTTTCTCAGCTTGAAATCTCTCTTTGAAAATAAGATTTTCATATTAACGTTTGCTTAAGAAACTTGGCTTGAAATCTCTCTTTGAAAGTGATATTTTCATTAAACATAGTAACTTTTGCTTGAAAACGTGGTTTGGAACGACTTTTTCTTAGCTTGAAATCTCTCTTTGAAAGTGAGATTTCCAAAAAATGAGTTAAATAGGTAATTAAGGTTGAAAATGGGGTAGATGGGTAATTAAGTAATAAAAAGGGATTATTTAGGAAAAAAACTCTAATAACTAGTACTAAATATAAAGGGAACATATTTTTTTAGTGTAACACAGCCCCTTATCTAAAATGATGACATGTGATCTTAAAAGATAAAAAATATATATATATATATATATATATATATATATATATATATATATATATATATAGAAAAAGTAGAGAGACGACGGTTAACACTTTTAAAAAAAAACTATCTTCCTAGTTCCACAGTTTACGATGTCCCATCCATGACTTCAAAAAATATGAGAATGCTTATTTGCATTTTCTTTATTGCTATTTTTACTTTGTTGTTTCTCTGAACATCGATAATTTGCATTCCATCTTCATAGATAGATTTTAGATTGCATGGATCATGTAAGAACTTCGCCTGCCATAGTGAATTCCAATGATAAATTCATTAAAAATATAATTAATATAATTTTTAAAGGCAAAACTTGATATTATAAAAATATTATAGCGTTAACTTTAATTTTATCCACGTATCGGGTGTGCGACAATAACTAGTTAGTATAAAGATAGTTATCATTAACAAATATAATGGCATACAACCTTACCAGTTTTTCAGCAAATAATTTTCATTTCATACATATCTTTTTATTTCATTTGAAGATATGTAGGCTGAAGTGGATTATTTGTTTTTTATAAGTTAAAGCTACATAACACAATCACGAATTATATAATTGTTTTGAAACTCAAACAAAGTACAGTAACATATACTCGTTTTCACTATAAAAGAAAAGCCTTAACAATGGGAGTGAGATGCTTAAACGAAAACAATAACCAATCGGGACAGTGCCTCTTTGGCCATGGGGGGTTACCTTGTCATTACCCTATTTAATGTTTAGTCAATTAGCCTCTAACGTTACATCTATTGTTCTTTCTTCACAATTACTTAAAATAATACTAGTATGTTCCAGTAATATGTGAGTGCCTTTTATTTTCTCTAATATTTCAACGTGGATATGGTACTAATGGCATTCCTTAAACGCTAATTATACTCTATTGTACAAGCTCTTCAATGTACAACCATCAATTCCAACATACTCTCATACGTGGCAAGGATGACAAGGAAACGGATACAATGCGGGTTTTATGAGCTTCGTACCTGCCCCAACAACCCAAATCTATGACTTCGACTCCGATCTACCCAACCGTTGGGTCAGGAGATAAGAATATTATCCTCGATCCGATGGACTATATAACATTAACCGACCATACCCCAACCTATCGCTCTACGTTGTTGATATCTTTGCGTGAATCGGTGCTGGTTTGTCATCAATGGGTGGAGAAAAGAGATTAAGAGGTATGAAGGCAGTGATGGATGATGGGCAGCGCAACAGTCTGGTAGGGCTAGGGTTTTGTTGTCGGCTCGAGAAGCGAGACGTTCATATATGGGTTTGAAAAAGGAAGTGTTGGCCGAATATAGAAACATGTATATTGAATGTCGGGCGAGTTTGGCGTGGGTAAGGTTTTGTGGACGTCTGGAGGAGTAGAAGTGGTCATCTGGTGCAGTGCGGAGACACCAGAGATGCAAAGAAGAGATTTGAGAAAGTATGGTGGTATCTAGGTTGTTGTGTTTATCATCTATATGAAACAAGATGGACGGACGAGACCTAATCTAACATTCAAAATTAGGTTTATGTTAATAACTCATAGTTAAAACTCCTATAAAATCGAAGCTGGCAAGGGGCAGTGGGCTGCCAATGCCGTAAAACACAAAACCTGCTTGACTGATAGTCGATGTGCTCTTCATATTTAACTACCAAACTTGCTGCATAACACGAAGTCACAAAAAAAAAAAAAAAATTGCTCTTGAAAGAGCGGGCGGGTCAGACATGGGCTAATTTGCTATCTCTAACACGCGATTGTACCTCTGGCATAAATGAATGTACATCGATTACCACTAGCACTAGCATATTTGGAAGCGCCAATAGGTTTAACCAATAAATAAAATAAAATGAAGTGTTGAGAGCGACTACCACTAGCATTTCTGGGAGCGCCAATTGGTTTTACCAATCCCTCGCACTCTTTAGGCCGCAGATCAGTCACAGTATTGCATTTCCATCGTTTTGCCAGAGAAGAAAATTTCCCAAAAATGGCTCTACGAACCCTTGTGGCCCGAAAATCCCTGGGCAATCTGGGGTTAGGGTTCCGGCAGCTCCGTGGGCTGCAGACCTACTCGCTGCCGGATCTGCCGTACGACTACGGCGCACTTGAGCCGGCCATAAGCGGCGAGATCATGCAGCTCCACCACCAGAAGCACCACCAGGCCTACGTCACCAACTACAACAAGGCCCTCGAGCAGCTCGACGCTGCCACTGCTAAGGGCGACTCGCACACCGTCGCAAAACTGCTCAGCGCCCTCAAATTCAACGGTGGAGGTTCGTTTCACTCTCCCTCTCCGTTACGTAATTACTGTCCTATTTTAACTTTTTGCGAATCTCTTGGGGGAGGCATTGAAGTGAACTGAATACTCCTTCCGTTTGTTAAAACTTTCCTCCTTTGACTTGTTGCGAGTTCTTGCGATAGATTTAGTACATTAATGAACTGGGTTTAATGATCTTTTCCACCTTAGCTTAACTTGCGAAACGTTCCTAATTTAATTTTTGGTTGCTATTTGTTCAAAATTCAATGTTTACATGTACCAAAATCTGAATTAGGATTTCGCAGAAAAATCGAAGTATAAAACGCAATGAAACAGAGGGAGTAGCACTCAATGACAAATAAAATTTGATTAACAATATGGGTCAAGACATGGATTATGTGCTAGAGTTCTGTTCTAGGAATTCGGAGAAACTGAAAGAGGAGAACAAATATGGAAAGGAGGGATATATGTTTGCTTATTACATCACTTCTGTACAGGAGCGATGATTTTCCTTACTTTCATTTGGCTATTTGTTGATTTTAGGTTTTGGATTGGTTACCCTAATTTTGTCTTATTTGTAAGTATTAGGAGTTATGTACGAGGGTTGTTTGTACCTCACTCTTGTGAGTTTAAGTTCTACTAATCAATGTAAAGATTCCTCGAGTCTTTGAAAAAGATGAAGATAAGGAACGCTTCTGGTTTGAAAAACCTCTTGTGACCCTTCTTTTCGTTTCTCTAGATCCCATTGAATTTCATTTGGAGGAGGATGGCAGAACGGGCTTATTCATATCTTGATATTGTGAAAAGTTCTAACAGTGATCTGATCATGACGACCATTGTATTGATTCTACCAGGTTGTGTTTTTGTCTAGTTATCATGCCCTCTACTTAAATATGAGAAAGTTTGTTGGAGACAACATCTGATCTGAGAAGTGTTGCATCATCACTTTCTACCTTTCAAATCTGCCAGAATTGTATTTGGATCTAGTAATTGGACGTTTTCTTTTTGAACCTGAGAGACGTGTTTGACCGAGGAACTGCCGTTTTCTTTGAACCTGTGAAACGTGTTTGTCGATTTCACTTGAATCTGGAAGGACGATTTATATTTGAATACAATGAACTAGATTGAAACTGACATCTCTTTTGGAGAGCCGCTGATTTGCTCCATGCTATAACAATGCTTCAAATTTGATGCATCTTCACTGTTTCATTTTTATTAGGCTAGCAGTAAGATTCACAGCAATGAGCATAACATCTTTCCCCTCCCCTCCCGAACCCCCTCCCTCTGCCGAAGACATGATGACAGTAATGTTCAAGTTCAATAAAAATACAGTCAAGCAGAGCGCCTCTGTTCTTTTATGACTGAAGTGGCATTTGATCATTGCGGCATTAAGCATCGGATACAGCTGGCTTTACTTGCTTAGCTCAAGTGATATGCATGGCCCATAAGAGTTTACACGGTCGTTAATTAACCTGGTTCAATTGTTTGTAAATCAGTATGCGTGTACATATAATTTTTAAAGTTTACCTCTGCAGTTGATGTCGATTATTTTTATGCATTTGCTGGTCTGTCATAGTTTATGCCTTCAAGCAGGTCATATCAATCACTCAATTTTTTGGAAGAATCTTGCTCCTGTAAAGGTAAATAAGTTTCTCACTTTTTCTGACTGTTGTTTGTTGTGCATGTGTTGTGATCTGACACTAGTCTTCCACAAATTGCTAAAAATCTTGTTGCAGGAAGGAGGTGGTGAGCCTCCACATGGTTCCTTGGGTTGGGCTATTGACAATCACTTTGGTTCTATGGAAGTATTGGTGCAAAAGATGAATACAGAAGGCGCTGCTCTACAGGGCTCTGGATGGGTGGTAAGTTCCTGCACTTGTTAAATCAAATATTTTTATTTGTTAAATTAAATGTCCTTATTAGGACTTCTCTATTCTTTCTCATACTTGTTAATTGCAGTGGCTTGGTGTGGACAAGGAGTTGAAAACGCTTGTGGTGCAAACTACTGAAAATCAGGTATAATCTAATGCAAAAAGGAAAATCCATCACATCTTTGAATTGATTTGGCAGTCAAATTCGGATGAAACACTCTCCTGTTCATTGCAGTTATTTGCAACTTTTACCATCTGAAAGCACTTTATTTAAGGGCTCTAAAGTATACAGCTTAAAATTTAAGAGGGGCTTGGTGGTTTTAAATGTGATTTAGACTTCTTTGTGGAACTACTGATATCATCTTGTCATTCCACCAGATCTCAGCGTCAGTAACAATCCTGCATGCTTTAGAAACTGTGGTTCAAGTAGTTAAAACATGCTTTGAGAGCCCACTTGTACAACCTTTAGAGAAGATTATAACCTATATGCATATCTGTTGGGAAACGTCAAATCCTCGTTTCCCTTGGCTTTTTTAGGTTAGGTTCACGATTTCTACTGTGTACTGTGTGCGGTTTTTACGACTACGCTTTGAGCCATATATTCTGAACATTTTCACTGGCAGTACACATTTAATCTCCGAACTGTCTGGTGCAGGACCCCTTGGTTAGTAAAGGAGCTAATTTGGTTCCCCTGCTTGGTATTGATGTTTGGGAACATGCATACTACCTGCAGGTAATTCTAGATCTTCGTCAATCAAGCTCTACTAGTTCTGAAGGGCTTGACCTTTCTGTTGTTTATCTTGCTTGAATGTTGAAAAAGTTATCATAATACTTTGAAATTATTTTGTTTTCATGTGATTTCTCATATTTCTTTGCTTTCTGATGCAGTACAAAAATGTCAGACCAGATTATCTAAAGAACATATGGAAGGTTATAAACTGGAAATTTGCAGGTGAAGTTTATAAAAAGGAGTGCCCTTGAATCAGGAAATTTGACAGCTTCAATAATGGCTTGGAGAGAGAAATAAAGATTTCATGTAGATGATGAGGAGGCCCATTTTGTAATGGGTTTATATGCTTCCTATGTATTTCATGTATGGAGATGGAAGAAACATGTTTGTTGGCATGCTTTTTCTGGTATATCCTGTCTACTATGTTTTTTTTGTTTTAATTTGTGTTTTTTTTTTTTGGGTAATAAGAAAATTGTATTGATAATAAAAATTAATTTGTACAAAGGCAAAACATTAAACAATAGGTCACGACATTCCGGGGATTGATTTGAGAAACGACCACAAAGGCCAAACTAACAACAAGCTATGCTATTTGGTTTCAAACATAATATAATTAAACTTAAGTAGAATGTATTCCTTAACTTAAAAATAACCTGTCAAAATGTATAGGTGCACAAAACACTAGATTCTGGTGGATCCAAAACAATTAGTAGGAGACGTTGATAACCCTTTGACTGATGCAAGAGATAACAGTAAACCCTTCCCATCCTATGTAATTTCAGCATAAAACCCCAGATCCTTCCTCATTGCAACTTCCACAATCACCTTCTACCACTTCCAATTATCATCAAGAAAAAAAGGAAAAAATTACAAGCAAGCACACAAGAGACGAAACACTACAGCAAAGAACTTTGGCAACAGGCTTTCAAGATGGTTAAATCTGTCCTTGCCCAAGTTATATGCATGTCACCGGGATGCACCAATGCAAGTTCGGGTTATGCAAGGATTTGATATCTTTATAAATGGGGGCAAGAGTTAGGAATTACTGTACCAACATTGATTATATACAATGCGGAAGACGATGAGGAAGATATGTCGACCGAGCACGAACGGAAAGGAACATTGTCCCCAAATCCAGAAGAGAAATTTGGTCATAGTGCATAAAAATTTTGTTGAGGGCTGGATAGCATAATAAGTGGTGGAAATGGGCTCTCCATGCATATTTTGGGGAAAAATATTGAGTATTTATGGGTTCTTTATACAATTGTGAATGCATGTGAACCGTAATCAATTGCCAGATTAAAAACATGACATGATTATGGAAACAGAGAACTTTAACATGCTCATCTGAGGCAATTCTTTGAACCTGATAGGGTCTAGATTATGTTGATCTTGTGTCAAAAGATAGAGAACGATTTTGGCGATCTTCAACATCTTACTTTCTGCTTACAAGTTAGATAAGAAGCTGCTTCAGCGATTACTCAAGCCTGTCTACCAATACCACCTTCACGTTCCAGCAGCACTCGAGATTGTCACTGTGATCATCAGCAATGACAGCTTTCCCGTGTCAGCTCGATTTAGCAACGAAGACTAATTTGTCAACAAAGTATTCAACATTGTCGGAGTTCCCTTGCAATCCTAATGCACTCTGCCATGGGGCAGTTTGTCTTGATTGCGTTGGAGGCGATGTGTGATCTACTAGTGACATAACCCTCCTGCAGCATCCACCAAGTGATCGCAACGAAGATTGAAGTTATTACAAGGCTCTTCCAATAAATCTTCGTGAGATCCAATCGGGGATCATTCTCAACAATTTAATGAAGAAAAATGCCAGATAAATCACTTCAAGGACAACGTCACTACTAAAGAAATTGCTTGCGATTCTCTTCTTTCTATTGCAGGTGAGCTTGGTAGAGCATTGGACCCTCAGTTAAATAGGTACAGAGGTCAAAACAGTGGTATCATGGGGGAAGAAGTTGAGGACAAAAAATCAAGCCTCAATTACACTCTGAGATTCAAACTTGAGCTTTGACATCTTGGTTTCTATTTGATATGGTAGGACCAGCTTCCTCTATGATTTTTGTGTCCAGTGTACTTAATTTCATGCATTAAGGAAGTGTCTTATGGGATGTTTCAGCTCATAGAAAGCGAAATCCAGTACATTTGAGAAGGTACCTTGTGCAAGGCGCTCATCATGGTCAGGAGAGGTGGAGAATCAATTTTTGCACGGCTTGCTAACTAAAATAGCAATAAAAAATTGCGATCAAAAGACAAACTCATAGCAAAGGTAAGGCAAATTATCAAAAAAGCAAATCAATAATCATGTGTGGTATATCATTTGATCAAGCATGAAAAGATACGAACCTCATCCAATTTGATGAACCCAAATGGCAATTTGGGGTCACTTTCATCGATCAGCTGCTTTAATAGCTTCTTGAGATCTTTTCCCGTGCCATTGCCAGTCCAGCCCCACTGCTCAGCAAGATTTAGCATTTCAGCGAGATAGGTGGCACTGTGAAGAGGTCCTGTGTAGAGTGGCCCTGAAACAAGCAGCGAACCAGGAACCTGAAAAGAACTAACAGGAACTTAAATTCATGCAAGTGTAGAAACAAATACCAAGAGACTGTGCCCTGTAACATGCTCTGTCCTTAACTGCTACGACATTTCATTTCACTATAGATGCATGTGCTTGTATGAGTATAGGCTAGTTACAGAGAGAACACGGGAAAGAGAAAGATATAATTTGCGACAAAACATGACCAGATCCAGATCTTCTGAAGGTTGAAGAGGATGGCATCCCTGAGCTAACTATTCTCATTCTTTGTAGTAGAGACATATTAGAGGAAACTGATTAACGTAAATTGTACAGTAGACATTGGAAATGATGATGATAAAGTACCATCAATTCGCAAGTTTTACCTTCCAAGGGGACCATCCCAAATGGACCTAATGCAGTAGTTGCAAAATCTTGCAGCAAAGATTACCTTTTCTTAATCTCGATTTTCCTTTACATGCCAGTTTGAGATTCACATTCACAAACTAAATAATTGAAACTAGTTTGATGGCAATGCTTATCGTGTACATGCTGCGGATTGGCCCTTCCATTTTCGCTTTGCCTTGAACCTAAATACTGCCTTTTACCTTAAGTAGAAAAAGACATTTATCCCACCGAGAGCTTTTGATTTACAGATAGAGAAACCAAAGAGGTCAAGATCATCCTAATCAGTATAAGGAACATGGACCTATTACTAAAGCATTTTGGCTTTTGCCACCAAAAGTTGCAGCAGCAAAAAACTGTACTCCCTCCTGTATTATTGCAAAAGTCAAATAGCAACATAATCGAGCTATGAAATTGACAAACAATTGTAATAGAGAAGACCAAAAAAGAATGAGGTCATACATTCAAATTGCATGGACAACGGATCTGACCAAGTCTGTCCCATGAAATCGCTTGTGAATTCCCACATTTATTGCAGTAGCCAATAAAACTGTAGTGACTGTTAGAAACAGCTGAATCAATGTACAATCACCAAGACTAAAATACTATAGCCAACTTTCTGTGACTAGTAAACTTGTGCATTCTGAACTGAACCACAAGCAGATATACCTGTTATTGGGAAGCTTTCCTCGTTTAACTTGGAGCAGCACTCTAAACACAGGTCCATGGTATGAGTAGTATGAAAAAAGTGGTGCAACGTGATAACCCAACACTGAAGCCTCACGGACAGCCCCAGCTATAAGCATTCGCAAACCCAACTCATTTGAATACGGCATAGGGCGAAGGTACGCTCCATATGCAGCTAAACAACTGGAAAACATAATTCCCATTATTAACTTTTCTAGCAAGTGAAGCTACCAAATAAATTCATATGGAAGATGCTAAATATCAACCAATTAAGCTGAACAGCCTTAGTATAGCTTCTTTACATCCTCCTACTTCAAATCCATAAATCATCAAGTCCACCTCCTCAATTTTGGCCATATACTCAAGAACATGAGAAAAATTCATTACTCAGGTTATGCGCCACTTGCCATCACCCGTCTCTTCTGATGGATAAAACAGTTACGGGGTTAGAGCTGTGACTATTATGAAGACAGTCACACGACAGCTTATGCGACTTGCCATCGACTGACTTTCTTGTCATTCAATTACCCTACTTTGACTTGCCAAACAAACTAATTGATTTTAATTCAATGCTTAGATGTTGAATTCTTTCCTAGAATTTATTTTAACGGCCAAAGAGGACAAAAGTCAGGAAACAGATGCATTAGTACAGAGAAAAATGACAAATCTTATTCAAACTCACTGCTGAGGTCGATGGCCACCGGAAGTATACCCATCAGTAGATGTAAGATAAAGCAACCCACCAAACCTCAGAGCATTAAAAGCCGGCCTCAAGAAACTCGAATCGCTCCCGAAAGAATCAACATCAATGAAGTCAAAATACTCCTTGTGAACGAAACTATCCGCCATCACCGCATTTGCATCGCAATGCGTGACCACCCACCTCCTGTTTTCTCCAAAACCTCTCGAAACCTGCGATAAGTTGGACAAAATAACGTTACCATGGTTCTCATTCGCATCATTCGCCCACACAAAATCGGCATCTGCTTCTATTAAGTAGCGTAGGCTGCGGATGCCGCAGCCGCACAGCGCGTCAAGGACTCGGAGACTGTGGTGGGTTTTCTTGTGGAGGGAGGCCGCGAGGACACCGAGGTCGCGGCCTGTGGCGCTCTCGCGGCGGAAGAAGGTGTCGCCGGCGTCGATGGAGGCCCCTTTCGGTGTGGTAGTGGTCGGAATTGGAACCCCCGGGGGCTGGTGGCCGGGTTTTGCGGAGGTTGTTAGGGTTTTGGGGTTTGTTAGGGTATGAGGGGGAGGTGATGTAAGAGGGTAGAGGTATCATGATGGCGGGAAGTGGGATTTGGGGATTTTGCCGCAATTTTCGTGGGTTTGTACGACTTTCAACATGCACGTTAATAATTCTATAAGGAGCGTTAATAACCTCGTATTATCGATAAATCATAAAAACTCATCGGGCGCGATGTGTTTTCAAAAAATCTTTTAAAAAATTTTAGTCATTGTATTGAATACAGACATTGATTATGTTATTACAAAAAAAGTTCTTATCTAAAGCATAATTTTAAACTTTTAACATTATAAATATAAGAATTAAACAAGCTCTGGATGAATTCAACAGCTTATCAGGTCTCTCGCCAAACTTAAACCAAAGTGCAATTTTTATAGCTGGGGTAGATATTGTAGCAGCAAATGCTTTAATAGAAATTGTGCAAATTCCTCGAGGAAAACTTCATGTCACCTATTTAGGGGTGTCATTAATCTCTACAAAGTTGCAGTATAAAGATTGTTCAGTGCTGGTGGAAAAAATTACATAAAAGATCTCAAGCTGGACTACTAAGTCTCTGTCTTGTGCAGGCAGATTGCAACTTGCAATCTCAGTCTTATGTAGTATGGAAATCTATTGGAGCTCAATTTTCATACTGCCTAAAGGGATTCTAAAGCAGACTGAACAAAAAGTGAAAGCATTCATATGGCATGGACATGATGTTAAATGTACATGTGCTATAGTTGCTTGGAAGGATGTGTCTCCCTAAAAAAAAAGAAGGTGGACTAGGTCTTAAGAAGCTGAATGAATGGAACAGGGCAGCATGTGCAAGCATATATGGGATCTAGCCAACAAAAAAGACTCATTATGGGTGAAGAGGTGTCATAGCTACATAATCAAGAACAATCATTATGGACTTTTAAGCCACCTGCTATCATGTCATGGACATAGGGCAAGTTGATCAAAATCAGGAAGTAATGCCAGAAATACATTCAATATCAAGTCAACAATGGACAAAATACTTGGTTGTGGAAGGATATATGGCTCACTGACCAACCTTTGGTGGAACAATTTGGGCCAAGAGTCATCTATGACTCTAGAATACAGAGTGATGCAAAGGTTTGTGGAATAATCCAAGATAATAGCTGGACATATCTCGTTAACAGATCCAGAGACTTGAGTATAATTAATTCTTTGTTGGCTGCTAAGCCACCTCCGCATGTGGAGTTAGCTGATCAAATTAAATGGAAGTTGCACACCAGTGGAAAATTCACAATAAAATCTGCTTGGGGAAAAAAATAAGAGTGCATGGAACCTATGACCCTTTATGAAAATTGATTTGGTTTCCGGGTCATATCCCCAAGTGTTCAATGATGATGTGGATACTTTGTAAAGGAGGCCTTCGAACTAGGGCAAAGCTTAAACATTGGAAACTAATTCCTGAAGATCAATGTATGCTCTGTCAAGCATATACTGAAACTGAAGACCACTTATTTGCACAATGTTCTTATACAAAGGAAATCTGGGAGATGATAGCTCAGAAAATGCAAGTGCATTTACAGATAGTATCATGGCATCAATTCAGTCATCATGTTGCTGGTTTGTTCAAGGGAAATAGCTTCAAAGCCAGATTGGGGAAACTAGCAGTGGCTACTGCAATCTATGGCATTTGGCAGGAAAGGAATTCAAGGATTTTTGAAAGGAAAGAAGCAAATGTGAAAGGGTGTATGTCTGTAATCCAACAATGGATTGGATATAGAACTTACAACTGGTCTCCTGCTAAGGCAATAACCTCAAATGTTGTTTTATGTCAAGCCTGGAATTTAGAGAAAAATATGGTGCTAACAAGGGAGGAATGAGGAAGTGCATAGAATGTATAGCATGTCATAAACTGGGAAAAGTAAAGGTCATAGAAATGTAACTGTATAGATGTTTGCATTTATTGAAATACAAGGATATTTTACCAAAAAAAAATATAAGAATTACCGAATGTACTAAAGAAATAAGAACAACAACTATTAACTTATCGGCTAAAGCTGTATATCTCTAAAAAGTCAGGAATAAAGCCTTTGTAAAATCTTCTAAGATATTACTAATAGGTAAAAGAATCGGAGCAGGTGAATATATTTTCAAAAAAATTTATCTTTTTTTTTCGTAAGACACACAATGTATTATGCTCTTCACATGTACTAGACAAAGGTATCAATTATCGTTATGTTATCGACCTAGGGATACAGTAACCAAAAAAATTCTGATGGGTTATTAAGAACGGACAAGTTATTTATTACTACAAATATTTTTCTCCAACAAACCGTTTTAAAAAATAAGTAACTATTTAGTAAGAAGAAGGGACCTTCAACTATTCCGAATGAATAGTTTAGTGACGATGCAGTTGTACGTTTACAATAAACGACCAATATTCATTACGTCATGTTTTTATGGGCATAATGCCAATACCACCGAGCAGGACCTGTTGCGAGGTTCATTTTCTCATCAATATCCGTTCAACTTTTTGCTGTAGAGGCCTTCTCATCAATCATACACACATGACCCAGCTGAGTAATTTGATTGTGGTCTGCAACTGCTGGAAAGTTAGGGTTTTGACTGCAACAATGGTGGGTTTGCAAATTCTTGAATTCTGGGTTACAAGAAAAAGAACGTATTTGATGGGAAGGAAAGAAGTGGGATTTGTTCATTGTGGGAAGGCAAAGCAGAAGAGAAGAAAGAAACGGCTGAGTTCTCTATGAGGTAACTCACAAGTTCATGAATGATTTCCCATATCTGATTGCATGAACATATTGGCTTCTCAGACCCACCAAGAAAAAGGAAAAAAGAATGTGATGCATTACCTTTTTGGCTGGAATTTTCACATAATTTATGAAGCTTTAATAACATCTGAGCAGAGGCAACATATACATGGAATGTGCATAAATCCTTTGAGTGCATTTTAGTGCTCATTCTGCTCAGCTAGTGGCAAGAGAATAAGACTCCGAGACGAGGCAATAGTCTGTATTTTTTTGCAAGTTTTTTGAATTGGAGTGATCTTTTGAAAACACCCAATTAGCAGAAGCGGCTCACTCTTGCATCCTCAAAAAGCATCTCCAATGCTAGTTTCAAAACGAAAAATTGAAATTTGGTTCTGCATTTGGTGTACATTTCGATTTATAGATAAAAGATATTCATGAAGCAGGAAACGAGCCTTCCTATGTGTAGTGTTGTCATTCTTGCGCTCAATGTTATGACAAAGTGAGTTTCATGAACCATTTATTAAAGGAAAGGTGGTACCCCGGATCATAGTTGCTAAAAGGGGGTATGACTAGTAAGTTTTGCATATCAGGTATCATATCTTGTTGCGTATCGTAAGACACAATTCACACTTGTAAGGTACAAAAGATATACTCGAAAGGTTTCTAGAATCAGTTTTGTTAAAAATAGATCATCTTAACCACAAACTTGCACAACTATGCTGTCTAGGTAGAAACGCCAACTGTTAGTAGGTAGATATGATACATTTTCAGAAGCGAGAAGTTGGAAAAACAATGAGAAAGGAAAGTCATGGCTTGGAAATCTACCGTATCGTATCGTGAATCACATGCGGCGTGATGCCTTATTAATCTAAGTATGCACATAATACTTGATAATGACAACTATGCTTCGGATGCTGCAATTTTTTCATGACAACAGCAGCGTGAAGCATTCAGAAAAGCTAGATGGTGATACATTCAAAATTTACACTTTAGTAGTAGTGGAAATGTTCCATTATCACATATTATTTCCAACATCAACATGTATTCGGAATATTCTTTTTCTTGCATGGTAAGCGAAAGCTTCAAGCATGATCTGGTTCTTGATATTGATTGCAAGGTTAATATGGTAAGTATGTGCATATTTCCAGAGATTGGGTTTTTTTTTTTTTGGTTTCAAAAGCAGAACCAAAAAATGAAACATCAGCAGCTCTGGTGTGTGTAACACCTCTAGCGTCATTTTCCAAATCTACCATCAAGTCTAACGGTTGACTAACCAAGTAGTAGAAATCAAAGCCATGTCCAAGACACCTCCTTGCCAGTTTAACAGCACAACAATTGGCCTCACGCCAGTTGAAGATAAGCTTGCATTGCTATTGTCTAGACAGTAGATCCCAAATTTACCAAATGAGACTTCCAGTCCCATTTATGTCCAAGGGTGAATTCTTGGAGGTAGCCTCGAGCACTTTTAAAGCATCAGATTCAACCACGAATCGTCCAAAGCCCTTTTCCCATGCTAATAACAGTCCTTTTATATAGCCCAAGTTTCCGCTGTGCGAGCATTATTTGTACCCAAGTTGTACATGAATCCATAGATCCATTTACTGCAATGATCTCGAAAGATTCCCACATTGCTGGTACACACAGCGTCTCCTGTAGAAGACCCATAAAGATTAATTTTAGTCCAGCCCTAGTTAGGTGGAGACCTTTTTGAAACAGGTGGAGTGGATGCAGCTTTTGGCATGGAATTGTGCAGGATGGAGCGCGATTCCTTGACGTGAGGAAGGATAAGCTGCAGCACATTTGGAGGATAAGCACTACTGCGGTGGATGGCATCGTTTTGCCAATACCAAAAGTAACTCGGTTACCTTTGGGAATGTAAACTGCCAAGTTGCCCATTCCCCAGTCGAAGTATTTGAAGCTTCAAGGTTCCAATCAAAGTTCGGGACTAGCACGATAGCAGGGAGCTTTGCATGAATTCCAGGGGAATAAGACCATTGAGACGAGCCCAGTTCCAATCCAAATTGGGCTGTATGTCATAGATCCACAACAAACTCATTTGCTCTTTCCGGAGGAAGCGGACAACATAATAAGATTTTGTGAAGGGGTCCCATCCAGCCACAGGTGAATCCATAATTTGCAGTACACCCTTTCCCAACTTTCCACCCAACACCATCTCGAACCGTTTCTGGCCCGGAGATTGTTCTGACATAGGATGATTAACAAAACCGCTGTTAGCACATGAAAGGACTGACCATCCAAATTGCCTATAAATGAATACTCTGGTTCCTCTCAATAGTAGAACCAAGAATGATAGAAAAGTGATTTACCACAAGATCAGTCATCCAACTCTAGTGTTTGGAGCTAATGTTCTTTAGGACTTGTGAATTCTACAAGCAGTTCATCCCTCATATTGAAGTTGAACCTTTTATTTCATATGACTGAGGTCCTTTAGCCCTGTGGTAGTTGGTATCTCTTTCTTATTCTGTTTTCACCCAAAAAAATAAAAACAAATCCTTAAGATGTTAAGCTGGATCCTTCAGCCAATTACGGATGTCTATGCACATAATAATTGAGCAATCCGTCAAGCTGATCCAATGGTGGCAACTAGTTTTAGAAACTTATGGGGTTTAAGTGCAAAAATGCTTGAAAGTTGGGTTAACGCCATTTGGGGTCATGACTAATTTGAACTCTCTGAGCAGATCAGGGCATTCAAACTTGCACATATTTGCACTTCAGTTGACATTTTCGTTTAAGGAGACATTGCTGAAGCATTGGCATGTCAAGTATCGAAAGATTCCTCTCGATTTAATGCATCTAGCCCTTATCTGTGGGGAGATTACTGAGATTCTAGTAATGAGGTGAAGGCATTTAATAGAGTTATCGTTATTCTTAAAATTTAATCGAACATTGAAATGACCAAAACTTTTGAAACTAGTCAAGTCTGCAGTAAGGGTGATTAATGCTATCTATGCTTCGTTTGTATGGAAACAAACTCAATTACCCTCCCAGCTCTAACCCTAGGTAATTTTGCATGTATGTTCATACATGTTTCCTTGCACCAGTAAAGACAATAGAGATAGTAAGGCTCCATACTCTCAATAAAGTACATTTACTTGGTGGTTTCTCGAGGTACTTCTATTAGGTTGTTAGTTTCATCCATTGTCAATATCTGTTCTCAGATTTTGTAATCTTGTCTCCAACCCTTAAGCTTTTCACTTTCTTATTTTGTCTTTCTGCTCCATCTGCCAGATTTTTGTAACCTCCTTAATGACTAAACATGTCATTTTCCTTTTATTCCTGGTTTATTCCACCTCTATACTTTTCTTTCACTTCTCTTGGGGTACAATGGGGCTTGCATAAGGAACCTCGAATGATTCAAAAGAGAAAATCTAATTACATACATTTTTTAAGCCTCTAGCTTGTTGTTAGAAAACTCTTGTGCTTCAATGGAAATTTGCTTTTGAGGAAAAAAGTATATACCAAGCTTCAAGAATAGGAAGATCTTGGACCTCGTCTCGGACACCAAAGCAGCAGGCTATCTCCTTATACCGTTGCCAAGAAATGATTTTATAGAGTAATTTTTGCTGCTTGTTGTTCATTACAATCTGTTAACCTCTTTTCAAATCCAAGAATCCTGCAATTTTTCCTGATAATCATGTTTTCAGATCATCCTTGAGATGTTGTCAAAACTTGATCCAGCCATCCTGTTTCAGTTACCACCCAAAGCCATTGTTGAAGTTTGATTGTCAACACTTTTGGGTTTTGCTTTGGGTGCTGAGACTTCGATCTTTTTTGTTATGGAAGAATTTAAAGGCTATGTATCATCTTCGTCCTCCTCCTCTTCGTCCTTTCAGCAGCCACTTTATATTCATGCTGAATGCTGGCTGATAGCAGAAAGAGTTAGCCACGAGATATTATCTGTTATTCAACCAACTGTAGTTGCTGAAAAGAAGAGGATGGAGGTGATTGACTTTGTTCAGAAACTAATCAGAAGTCGTTGCCAAACTGAGGTGAGAACCTGTTTTTATCATTCTGTTATCCAGGTTCGGCAAACACCCTGGTATCACGAGCGTGTTTCCAGTAATGTAAAGATGGCTCTTTAAGGTAGAAGTAATTGCATGTGTTGATATTTGAAGTAACCCTCATGTAGACAAAGTTAATTAGTCATCAAGATAGCATTCTTCTATCCTTCTGATTAGATGTGCCAAAGCAATGATATAGATGTTGGTCGAGTTCTCAATCAGCTTAAGCTTTTAGAGCACCCGAGGAACTTAACAGGGTATCAGAGCTCACGTTTGCGCATAGTTTTTGCTTCGATCCTTTCCTCTTTCATTTAACCCTATTCATGTCTATCTCTCATTGATTTGCTACTGAGTTTGTCTGCATGCTTGGCTGCAGTGCACCTCGATTCATCTCTCTGCAATTTGTCTCTGCTTGCGCATGAGGAGTGTTTAAGCAATAACATTTATGTAGCTTAAACTTAGAACAAACTTAGCCACGCAAAGCTTAATGCTTTTATCCTTAATCGGGTAAATCCATTTAAGCATAAAAACTCAAGTATTCTGAAAGCTTTGCCATAATTGTATTCAGCTGACAATAGGGCTTAAAGATATCAAGTTTCTAACGCAGTATGTTGATTCTCTTATTCTTTTTAAATCAGTTGTGTGTGCTCAATGCACTTGGCATCTTATTCCCTAATACTATCTTTGCTTCATTCCCGCAATTGTTCAAAATAATTGGAGTTGCAAGTCCACCGCTGGTTTATTTCCCCATGCTGGTTGGAAACACATTTTACCGCTACTGGATTCACGAGTTTGGTGATATAAACTTATTGCTTACTAATTGGCCAAATTGATTATATATGTTATTCTTCTGAGTAGATGACTACAAATAAAAGCATATGTTCGTTGTTATGAATAATGTAAGGAATATAACTCACAAATCTATATGCACTTTGTTTAGGTCTTTCCATTTGGTTCAGTGCCCCTGAAAAGCTATCTCACAGATGGAGATATTGATCTGACGGTGATCAGCTACCCAAATGACGAGGAGGATTTGGCCAGGCGTATCTGCAGTATCCTTGAAGCTGAAGAGAAAGAGAACTTGGAGTTTCGAGTTGAGAATGTCCAGAATATTCATGCACAGGTTTTGCTTTTGAACTTAGGGATACCTTTCGTTAAAATTTAGCTTTACCTTTCTAGTTTACCTGACTGGGACCATCATAAGCGTTTGTTTAAGGTTCATTTACCTTGTTCATCCCCTGTCACTTTTCGTAATATCCTTTAATTTGATGTCCAGAAGCTGGAATCTTTTGTAGATGGTAAATGCACTGCATTGGTATCATGTAAATGACCCTTTATTTTTTGGAAAAAGGGCCCTTGACATTTTACTGAGAGGGATGACTTCCTTTTTCTCTTCCTTTCCAGTCTTTCTTCTTGTTATACGCATGCATGATGTACACAGGTTTGCCTTCCTTGGGCAGTTGGTAGTGTATACAAATACGTACTTATCTGAAATTGAACAAAAAGGAAAATCATCCATAATTTTCTGGTATATGACTAGATGTGCTTAAAGCTCAATGCTACTGCCACTGGGCCACTACGTCCTTCGCCTGCAGGAGTAGTAGATATTATGGAAGTTAATACTGAATAATCAACCGTTTATCTATTAATCTGCTAGTTTGTCTTTGGCCCTGGAGCATCTGGATCAGACAGTTTAATGTGGTCTTGGAAGAAGATATGGATCCCCCAACTTTCTGTGGGGAGAAGTGAGAGGAGGCAGCGAAGGGGAAGTAGAAGTTGTTGACTAGAGAGAAAGAGGGGGGATGAAGCTAAGTTTTTTATAGTTGCCAGATGAGGCCTACCCTAATGAAAGAAGCCATCACAAGCAAAACGGCTGTCCAAAAATGAAGCTTCGAGGAAAAGCAGAAGGATTTCGGTCAAAGGTCTATCGAGTCGAAAGAATTTCGCAAAACGCCTCTCTTTGTTTTTTTCTTGTTTTGGATGACGGTGTCATTAAGCTTTTACCCTTTACTTGAAAATTGCCTATTTTAGGCAATAGCTAATTTTTGTTTGGATGGAGGCTGTGTACTTTCCTTATAGAAATATGCATGCTCCATTATTCAGTTTTGCTGAACATTGTCATCAAAGGTAAAAAATTACAACTACTGGTGTTGATTAAGAAGTGATGGTGGTTCAAGTATCCGGATGCTTTTTTCTCCAGTTTGATCTATGCAAACATATTACCATAGCCTTCTCCCTGACAAGCGTACGCGCAAGCTTCTTTGGCCTTACTCTTGCAACTCGTTTACTTATTAAGTATTACTCTTGGATAATCTGCCCTGTATGTAGAAGCTGGTATTGTACTGTTTTTTCTATACGTTTTTTGGATAAGCAAAGTTTGCGTTATACTAGTCTTTTAAACTTATCAATTTATTCACTTATTTGAGACGCAAAGTTTGCCTCTCGAGTGAAACTTAAGATTATATTGAACAACAAGGTCAGTTAAAATTTAAATAAAATGCTACTTGAGCACCATACACGGCATAATTGTCGAATACATACGTATTGTGTCTAGTAGATACTATTCAATCACTTTTACCCAAGAAAAATACCTAAATATTGAGAATATCTAAAGGTCATTCTTGACACAATTAAATTGTCTATTTTATAAAAGATTTGGTAGTAGGTATGGGTGATCGTGATACAAATTTAAAGAGTGAAAAGGCTAAAAGGGGAAACAGGAAATTCTTTCTTGCAAATCTACCATATTGTATTGCCTATGGGAGCTGGCATCTTAACATATATTTCAATAAGCTGTCAGTTTGAATCAACATTCTAATATGTTTAGTTTTATCCGTAGATATCATTTCGTGAGATACATATCGCTATTGTAAGGTATTGATAACTATGATAAACATTTTTTTCCTTCTTATGTGAATCTGAAACTAAAGGATTGATTTGCTAACGTATTCGTGCAGAAGTAGCACAATATTCAGTGGACTTAAATATATTGTGAGCTATATTTTCCTTAGCAATAAACCTAAGCACCGTCGACATGATGCTATTGAATGATAGTCAGAATAATGTGGACTATGTTTATATGTCATTATTTCTAGCTGTGTGTGGCAGTCATCGCTGTCCATTGGTTAATAAGTTAAGGCGCCCTATATGTTCTTATGTGGAAGTACCGCAATATTGGAGGCCTACTATTGCGTCCTAATTTTCCTCAAGCATGTAATAATATCTTGGCCGATATAGGAATAACTCAGTTCATTACCTGTTGCATGACTAGGACTTCAATGATTAGATCTTTTTGTCTTCACCAGGAGGGCAGGAATTTTCGAAGATACCATGAGTTTTCAGATGTTTTGTACATCTACTCTTTCCCAAGCCGCCGCAACGGTGGGAGCCCTGTGTGCTAGACAGACCATAGGGAGCCTGACATGTAATAGAACATAGTGTGATACTGACATGTGAGGACTGTCAGATGCCAGTACACGTCGAACATTAAAAAAGTATACTTAAAGCTTATACATGTGTATACTTGCATATTGATACAGTGTGTACATGTATTCTTAAATCACATAGATACTTATTATTTACAAATTCCCAATTTAATTAACTTTTCTCCATTTAGGTATAGAATTGTCGGTAAATTAGCCCTACCTCTTTTCGTAGAAGCTATATCTTAGCAAGTGTGTGAAAAAATGTATCTTTTATCACTTTGGCATGTTCAAGTCTGTACTTCACAGGTCGTAAAAGTAACATAATTAGTAGTTACTAAAATGTAGTAATGACCAAAGATAAGCGTACACATTATTGATAACTGTTCATTACCATGTGCTCTAAAAGCTTAAGTCGTTAGAGAATTAGCCCACCAATGTATATCATGCTTGAACACTCAGCGCCATGTACAAGCCCCGGTTGCACGTGAAGAGTCAAATGAACGAGATAGAAGTCGACGTGCACCACCGCCAAGTAGACAAACAAACATAGTAGCAAACCAAAGGGAAACATATATATGGGGTGAAATGCAAGTGGGAAGAATTAAACCTAAGGCCTTGCATGACGAGAGCTATAATACCTTATGTTAAGTTGCCATCTGCTATACAAGCTTAAGCTGTTAGAGAATGGGCCCAACAATACATATCATGCTTTAAAACTCGGAAGAAAACCGAAGTATAAAACTGAAAATATAATGCATATGCAAGTCATCAAAACTCAAAGTTATGTCAAAGCAATCTTTGCTAGTTGACGACAAAATTGAAAGTTGAATTAAAACATTACCTTTGGGTTTTTTTGGAATTAAGACTTCCTTAAAAAATGACGATTTTCCACATGGATGAAATGTTTGACTATTCTGCATGTTTTGAACGAAACAACTTTGCCTCTCTGTGGGATCATATCAATGTTGGCCATCCAAGCATGCTTTGTTGTGTCTCTCTTAGAAAGGAAACACTTTTGCAGTTCGCTGTTATAATTATAGCATAACTCTTACCTTGAAATCCATTGTCCATAAGAGTAGATATATGAAAGGTAAATAAACAGAAGAATGCAGTTATAGTGATAGTCCAGACAAAGAAAGAACCTATGGAGAAGACAAAGAGTTAAGGTAGCGATGATTTTATGTCCCATCTTCTGTTCGTGGTACATGGATCTAGTATTCTTTCGTGTTTTTCTTTTCTAGGTGTTATTCACCTTTGTTTCTTTGTTCTGCAAAGCAATCCTGTTGGTAGGTTTGATGGGTTGGATGCAAGGTTGCATTCTTTCTCCCACATCTTTGGACTTCCCTTGTGTTCTGAATGTGAAGAAGAAATTGAAAAATTGGAAGTAGTATCTCTAAAAAGTGGCATATTTTGTTCATTAATAGTATTACAGCCTCCCTACTGCATGTCCTTGCTTACAATATCAGTCTGAGTGGCTAACAAACTTGAGAAGCTCTGGAGGGACTTTCTATGGAGAAAATGGGACTAAGAATTAGCTGGTTAAGATGTGGTCGTTCCCATATGGAAGGAGGTTTCGACTATAAGAACTTAGCTAGGTTTATCAGTCTCTTTGTTGAAGCATGATATACCAATGAGGCCATTATTTTACACTTCAAGGTTTTAAATGCATTTATAATCTAACTTGGTGCTGATGCTCTGTAGTTTTGAATTGCTATTTGGTTAGAAGAGGATGCTTTGATTCTTTGGACGAGTTAGAAGTTTGCATAAATTTCGTCACCTCCTTTTGCAAGATTTTTTACTGAAGTCAGGGTATTTTTAGTTTCTTTTTTTTGCTAAGAAAGGATTTTGGAAGAATTTGCAGGGGGAGCTTATTTAGGTGCTTTTTCTTCTTTTTGGTAATCTGTTTTTCCCATGGGAAGTGCAATCGCACTATTCCTACCAAGTTGAAGGTGAACTTTGTCGGAATGCCTTGCTTTTTCTTCTTTTCGGTAATCTGTTTTTCCCATGGGAAGTGCAATCGCACTATTCCTACCAAGTTGAAGGTGAACTTTGTCGGAATGCCTTGCTTTTTCTTCTTTTCGGTAATCTGTTTTTCCCATGGGAAGTGCAGTCGTACTATTCCTACCAAGTTGAAGGTGAACTTTGTCGGAACTCCTTGACGAAATCTTGAGCTCCGCTTGAGTTGGCTAGTTGGTTTGGTTAATGAACCGAGCTTAGTCCCACTTTTTAAGCTCATTTAGTAATAAAAGCCCATACACTTATACAAGGTCATGTTCAGCTTGTTAGGGCTAGAGAGTTTCGAGGACAATGGCTAGTATGCAATTTCTTTTTGTACTTCAACACCGACTCGTGTTATGCCACGAGAAACAACTAATTATCAAATAGCCACTTTGACTTCTCTCTCTCACATTGGTATGTAGGCATTGTACCTAGTTTCGTAGTTCTGATGTATTGATTTGGGTGGCAGGTTAAGATCGTGAAATGCACTGTGCAGAGTATAGCAGTAGACATCTCTTTCAATCAGATACCTGGGCTTTATTCTCTGTGCTTTTTGGAGCAGGTTAATTCTGATATAATCCCTTTAGATCCAAGCTATTTATGGCCACATGGTACACAAAGAGGAAAGAAAATCTGGTATGGAATTATTACTAGAGGACAAAAAGGGTCAATGTATTTGGCTAGTATCAAGAAAGGTATCCCATTAAAAGGGCTTGTAGTAGTGAGCACAATGTCTAGTACGCAATTTCTTTCTATTCCATTAGTTTTTTGGCACTTCGGCTAACCAGATGATTTGGAAACTAACGTCTTTTTTTGCTTATCTTTTAGGTTGACCATCTTATTGGAAAAGACCATCTTTTCAAGCGCAGTATTATCTTGATTAAAGCTTGGTGCTATTACGAGAGCCGAATTCTTGGTGCAAACCACGGCTTGATTTCGACGTATGCATTAGAAATGTTGACCTTGTATATTATAAACCGGTTTCATTCTTCATCAGAGAGTCCTTTGACAGTAAGTAATTGCAGTACACGTTTTTTAGTATTAAGTTCACATCTAAGTATATTGGTGGAATTGGTAATGTGTTTGTACATCTACAGGTTTTGTATAGTTTTTTGACCTATTATAGCATGTTCAACTGGGACAAGTACTGCATTAGTCTGGATGGTCCAGTTGCCATAAGTTCCCTTCCAGAAATAGTAGGTTAGTATGCTAAGAGATTACACGCATCATACTGTATTGTCCCAAAGATTTTTTATTGGAGAAACAATGAAAGTCAAACACAATTTTAAAATATGGCTACTGGCACTTTGGGTTTGTTCCTTACCGAGAAAAGAAAATATGGTTTTCTTGGGTTCCCAAAAATATTGGGTAGGTTGGGAAAGAAATAAATGGAGACTCAGTGGATTATGTGAGAATTTGAGGAAAATTTGCATAAGCCTCTTGACATCTTCTCCGTATCAATTTGTGTATGTCCCATATAATTGTTTCACTTGCTGAATTACTCTACACCATTCCAAACTCTTTCTTCCCCTTCAAATCATATATTTTGCTGGTTTTGCAGTAGAAACGCCAGCAAGCTATGGTTGTGATGTACTTATTGGAAAGGAGTTTCTTAAGAGTTACATGGAGTTCTTCTCGAGCCCAACAATGGCATTTGAGACAAAAGATCAGCCTTTTGCTGTAAAGCATCTAAACATAATAGATCCTTTAAGAAACAACAGTAACCTTGGGCGAAGTGTTGGCGAAGGTATGTTACTTGTTTCACTTAGTAACCGTTATTTTTAGACTTGTAACATGCACCGAGATTTACAATCCTGACATCTTTGTACTATGAGTGCAAATCTCCGTGTAGAGTAGATAACTAACCTAGATAAAAAAGCTATCATATTTTCCAGACAGAAAACATTCAAATGTCTCTTCTCTAATGTGGAGTATAATTTTCTAGTGATATTCAACTCTGCACAGGCAATTTCTACCGGATAAGATCTGCCTTGTCCTACGGAGCTAGGAAGCTAAGGGAGATCCTCATGCATCCTAAAGAATGCATAGGTGAAGAACTAATGAAGTTCTTCGTTACTACGTTGGACAGAAATGGGAGACACAGGCCAGATGTGCAAGTTCCTTTCATTCGTCATGATGGACGGTTCACAATTTATGACCTCTCCGGAGATTACAGAAGTTACTTAAACGGTCTCTACTATGGCCAAATCTACCATAAATACAAGTTACCCCCTCATGCCCTTGTTACATACCCTTGTTTAGTCCAGAATAAGAGTCCCTGCATGCAGTTTTACATGGATGACTTGATTCCAGTTACCACAAACAATCTGATCCCATCATCAATTTGTCATTCAAATGATTTCCAATTGAATAGAAAAGAAATGGCAAACTTCTTAGAGACAGGCACTCTCATGCGTAGATGGGGTATTGAAGAAAAGTTGATGCTGCTAGACACAGGCAGAAATATAACTGATGGTGGTGTTATCAAGAATAATAAGTTTCAAGGTTCATTCGCATTTATGCATACCTTGGGTGGCCATCAAAATTTGCCGTTGCAAAGAAGCGCTTGCATCCCCGAAATAGGTATTGAACAAAATTTGAAGCTCGGAGTATCAGAAGCCCACAAACCTAACACGGGTTTTGGAAGAAAGGCAAGGTTATGGAGACCCACATACGGCCCTGATACCAGGGTTCAAGAAAAGGCTAAGTTGCAGAAAGTAATTCTGGTGCTGAATTTTATACTATGCTGTTTTCATCCTTTAAAGGAGAGGTCCCAGTTGCCTTAGTGTGCTATATGCTTGATAATTTGCAGGCAAGAGAAAATTCTGAACCTAAGACTCAAGCCATTAACAAGACATCTTCCCAAAAAGTAGAAGAGGTTGAGGAAACTCTCTCTCGAGAGAAAGATGAAATCAGCAGCTGCTTCAATCTGTCACTAGAAGAATTCCCACTTCTTCCGAGCAGTAAGAAGGCTGTCCTACTGGAAAACAACCTTTCTATTCACGCCACGACAGGGTCCCCAAAGGCTCAAAATGCTAGAGCCCATAATCTTATTGAGTTTGGGAGTCTGGGGCATCCATCGACGCGATCATTACTGTCTTCACCAGTAGCAATTGAGCTGCCAAAATCTGGTCTTTTGAACACCACCACCAAGGAAACTATGCTAGGCTCTCAAACAACTGCAGCTCAAGGGCCTGAAAACTCCTCAGAATGCGTTGACACGTATGAATTATTATTTATCCTTTTTTTTCTCTCTCTCACGCTCTCTCTTATAGTGATTCTATGTGATAATTGTTAAACTCTCTCTCTTTGGTAAATCATCACTGCAGGGTTCTGATTCAGCCCTATCAGCTCGAGGATGATAAGGAATTTCCTCCTTTATCTACGAGTGCATTTAAAGGAGAAAAAGCTATCTGTAGGAGGACAAAATAAGAGTGTTCTGGAGATCTGAGCTGACTCTCTATGTTCTGCTGGCAAAGCTTCCTGCTATTCTAAGCCTCTGAAATACATATGTTCTACAATACCGACTCTTAATTCCAAACAGTGGTTCCACCTTTTATTGGGGGTGAACATGGAGACGCATGTGAGGTTATATTTTGTTTGGGGTTTTATGGTGTATTCAGCAGCTGAATTAAATTTTGCAACATCGTGACAGAGGCATGTTCTTCAATTTCTTAGTCGTATCTTTCAGTCTTTGCACCCTATGGCGACAGTGAGATCGGTCAAGAACGGTAAATGTTCTGAGCTGTACGTTCTCTCCACTGTGTGAAGGGTAAATGCTTCGAGCTGAGGAACCAATTGGTCCGACTAATCCTTCGTCACAAGGCCACCGCACCTGCATCTTTAAAGCCTAACGGACCATTTTTTTGTGCAAACCCTAGATACCCGTCTTCTATAAGAGCCTGCATATGAGAACTTCCCGATGAGATGATCTCGAAGCCTCTTGCGCGATTCTTGTGTGTCAACAAAGCTTGGTACTCCCCAAATCTCCGGCCCCATATTCCCAAACATGCAACTCTACCATGCAGTCCTTAGATAAATCACTTAGCCATCGTAGGGCATTCGTGGAAATCTATGACCGTGGTGGTGAACTCGTGGAGAATCTGCAGTTCGGAGGCTGCGTTAATGTTGAAATTTTGTGTTCATGCAATGCGTATGGCTTGGTAGTTTACCCATCTCTAGAGCAACAATGAACTTCCAGAATCCCACACTGGCAGCTACAAGCATTGCACTTGGTTCAAGCTGCTCGATCAGAACCAGTTCTTCGCACTAGTCTCCGCTCAACGATGTCGACGTTGGTGTCTTGCGACACCAAAGTTGATGTGTTCATGCAAAATCTTGGAGAAGTATTGAAAGTATTACATTGGCTAATTAGAGGAAGAGAACCTGCAGGCCGGAGTTTGTGTTGGATATAGAAGCAAAATAACAAATATTGAAATATAAAATAAATAATAACACGCTATAGAATACGTATGCACAATCTCACCAGACTATAAAATCAAACTAAGCCTTTGTTCTAAAAGATTGATTCGCGCCTCCCGGAACCAATGACTTGATGCGATGTACTTCACGATATGCAACCCCCAAGATTAGTTTATGGTACTATTCTAGTGTACACGCACTTGCAAGGAAGACTCATATTCCATATTTCAGATAATATTAGTATCTATGAATACTAAAAATATTGGAGTACATAAAGAAATTTGGTGGTGCACTACAGAGAGAGAGAGAGATTTGTGAAGAAAATGTGTGTTACTATGTGATGGCCGAGTGACCTTATTTATAGTGGGAGAGGGAGGACAAAACTTAAAAGTGAAGTTTTCTTGGAGCCAAAAGGTTGGCTCTTGGACGAAGCCAAAGAAAACTTAGAGCCGAATGAAACTCTTGGAGCCAAATGTTGTCTCTTGAGTGAAACCAAAGATTGGCTTCTCCTTGAGTTAAAACTGGCCAATAAAAGCAAATAAGCTTCATGTGTTTTCAAACAGGCAGATAACATACAATATTTTATCCCGACAAAATTCTCGCGTTTGATGTGGCAAACGACGAGTTCAGTAAGACGGCTAAGTTGTAATTGTTAAAGATGGTTGGGAGATGAAGATGTTCAACTTGAAGGGAGAAAAGCTTAAAGTCCACTCTGCCTCCAGGCGTATGGATTCCCTAATACTACAATATATGTCAAAGTATCGTAAATTTTTCCAAGGATTAAGGTGGACCTCAAATTATGATGCACGAGGCATTAAAAGAACACTGAATTTACGTAACTCTTTCCTCGTTTAGAACTTTAATATTCTGTGAGAAGAAACGTAACATGGTTGGGAGATGAAGATGTTCAACTTGAAAAGAGAAAAGTTTAAAACCCTATCTGCCTTCAGGTGCATGGATTCCCTAGTGCTGCAACATATATCGACAATTTCGTAAATCTTTCCAAAGATTAAGGTGGACCTCAAAATATGATGCCCGAGGCACCGAAAGACCGCGCAATTTATGCAACTCTTTCTTCGTTTAGAACTTTAATTCTTTGTGAGAAGAAACATAACATGGCGTCTCATGTAAACATCTTCCAGGGTCGTGTACAAATTTCTCCCATTTATTTTTATCTTTCGTAATCTTTATCAAACAGAAGACTCGAGTTGTTTAAAATAATATGCTCCATGCAATACTAATTTTTGCACTTGACTCGTAAAGTGTGCACAACGCAAGAAAGGAAGTGCCAAAACCCATGTGGCAATTGCTTGCCCTTGGCTATTTCTAGCTCTTATAAGTCGCAGATTGTCATCAAGGAGAGTGATTCAAAACAAAATTTGCCTTTTGGCCAAGGGTTAACACAGATTGTTTGTTCGTTGATTTGTTGTTGCCCTGATAAGGAGAAGATGAAGTTAAAGAACCATGCTACACAGAAGGACGTACTGCTAAACTTCACAAAGTATGTTCCGCACTCGAATGCCGGTAGTTTTTCCATCAATTACGTAGTTATACTTTACAAAGGTGGCCATGACAGCCTCTTATTTTTCACTATAAAAACATCGCATCTGCAATACAATTGCAACTACAAAAGGATGCAGCTTAGCTTTGCTTTCCTCGATCCATATGCAGGAAAGCCACGAGATTTGTCCAACTTAAATATCGGATCGGGACACGTTCTGGGGAGTAAGGATGTACATCTCACAACCGTGAGCATCGACTTGAGCACTGAATGATGCTACTACATCTTGCAGAACATCTTGGTGCTGCAAAACAATTAAAGTTTGTGAGAATTAAAACAACTTTGAAACAGCCACAAAACCACGCATTACTAAACTTTGTAAGTATCTTTAGTTATGCTAGCAATCGAATCACTGTAGCACGTTAGAAGTACGAAATTCCCCACGCCAGATGGCAAAGCAAAGATTTCAAGCAAGTCTTAGAATAAGAAAGAGGAAAGTAGAGGGAGCGAGACTCGAGGCAAAACGGTTCAGGAGTTTTATCTCACAGAGATTCGAGGTTTGCCATTGCCTCTACCTGAGTCTTAACATTAACACAGCATTTAAATATTTGTCAAGTTTTCAGGCAGAGGCTCCTCACCTTCCACAGATCTCTTACAGAGACACTGGTAGAGGACTCAAGTCCAAGTGCATCCCACACAGCTTTAATAGTTTTAGCCTTTGAACATCGGTTCCAAAGAGCAACAGTCAGACGATTCCCAGACAAAGGACCAGCCCAAACCTGAAGAAAATCATGACCCACGAACCAAGTTGTTAGATCATTGCTCCTTTCCTTTAAAGTAATGCAAAAGAGGACTGAACAGATGCCCTTGTCTAACAATCAGAAGGAATTAAAATTCGCATTGGCAAGTGCAATCCCCCTGCACCCTTGTGGCCTAGAAACAAAAGAAAAGGAAAGCACAACTGAAAAGCCATCCAGCTGCTAGATGTGTACATTGGAAATGTTTCAAGGCCTGCTATGGAAATCCCCGGAAACTGCAGCACCAAGATAACTTTACTTCAATTCATTGTTGCCTCCAAAGGAGACAAGCACTCCATCAGGTCTCAAATAAATTGCTTGAGGAACTGAAAATTCGAAATGCCAGAGTGCCATTTGTTCAGTCTCAAAGAAGCTAGGAAATATCAAAAAATATGATGGGTGTATCAGCTCTTTGATAAAAAATCATTCTGCTAAGTGGTCGTTTGCGTAAAATGCACTGTTTTCCCATGGTTCAGACACTACATCACTAACAGCAGGCTACACCCCTTCCTACTTGGGATTTCTTGACAATTCAGTAATCTCATTGATGTCCTAGGCAACTGATTCTTCACCAGCATTGAACTCCTTCACATGGTAGGGTCACAGGAAAATTCTATTTTGTACTGAAAGACTCTAACTTCAGTGCAACTGAGCATGTTATTTTATCTTTCACTTTTAATGATATAAAGAAATTAAAGAAAGGAAGACCTCGCTGCAGCCATCCCCCGCAACCTGAACTTTCCTTCCTTGAACTCCAAGTTTATCTGCAAAAAGGGAAAAGAAAAGTCACGCTTGATAACGTCATTCCAACGATATGCAGGGAAAGGATGGGCAGTTAAAATTATCATAAACAAGCAAATCGCAACAAGAAGCATGAAACCAAATATAAATTTTGACTACTCACAAAAAAAAAAATCCGATCTACTTTCTGCAGAGAGAGAGTATGGCAGCTCTACCTTGGTTTACCGCAATGATCTCCTCATTGGTCAAAATATTATATGTTTCAGCAGTCATGTTTCTGACATCACAACCAATCAGGAGAGGGGCCTGCACATTCAAGCAACATGACTTAAGCCCTTGAACAATTAGTAAATCAACATATGCTTCCACCCTCGCCATTGCATCCCCCCCCCCCCCAACACCCCACCCCGTGCATGTGTGTGTTCTGGCAGTTCATTACACTAGGTAATTCCCTATTTATAATCATAGCCCGCATAAGATTAGGAACTAAAAAGAGAACAAGGAAAAGAAAATCGAGTTAGAAGTTAATGAAGACACCTTCATCAAAGCCCAAATGCTAAAATGTGCTCGGTATTCTGGATAAGTCATGCCCCCATTGCCAACTTCCAACATATCCGGATCTGGCAGAAAGCAGACATGAAGAATAAAGCTTCAGGATATCATACAAGGATGGAGGGCTGTCTCCTGCACTTAACCTTGTGCTTAGATATCATTGATCCTACCGTTCCATCCACCAGGGCCCGCATAGGCCGCCCACTTGTTGTTCAGATCAGCAACAGTAGTCATGCTAGAGAAATGAAATGGAGACGGTAGGAGAAGAAGGCACTAGTTTGATTAGTAAAAGTTAATGCATCATACAAGTGCAACCACAAACCAGAAGTACATCTGTATAGAGTGCAATATAACTCCTAAATGATCATAGACAGAAATATCACAATATAGACATGATTGTGAGAGTAACACTAGCATCCTTACATACACCTAAACTTAGAAATTTGTTATGCTGCATCCCAAAAAGCAGATCATGCTGGACATAATACAACCTCTTCAAAATATGCGTTTCAGTATTCAGGTTATGATATGCCCAATCTGCAGTTATGTTAAATGGACCATATTATACCCAATCTGCATAGTGTGCTACCAAGCAAGAAAGCAACATAATGTTAGTAAGTTACCAACGGGAAGATTCAGAGGCTTAAAACAGACAATCAAATGTAGATGGTGATAGGAGGACGTGCTGCAGAACGTCCCCTGATAAGGGCCGCAGGTTCAAACCTTTGGAGGTGGAGACAATGAGTTCTGATACTTACATGTGGTATCTGCATGTGTACTTTCTGAGAGGACCTATGCTGTATGAACTCGGTTGAAGTAGTCAAAAACATGCAATGCAGACCTAAGTCATTTTCACGGGACTGAGGGAGAAATAATTTTGCTTCCCAACATCTCAAAGTGGATAGAAGAATGTTAAGGGACTAGTTACTTCGCATGCATCGCACTGTGTGGCAGGCACCAGAAAAGTTTCAGCAAGTCAGGATACCAGAAAAATCAAGTCTATGTAGTACATAAACTATCACATGTCACATATCAAATTAGCAATTGATATGCAGAATATAAAAGCCTAGAAAGTTTTATGCTAAATACACAATCCAATCAGATCATACGTTCTGATTTTGAACAGTCCAAATTGCGGCATATTCTAATAGAAGAGACAATAATAAATAGTATCCAAATCACACCATGCAGAGTCCCACACAACCACCAACCTCCTAGCCCAAAATTAAAAAAGGAATAAGCAAAAATAAAGCGACCCAGCTGTGTCATGGAACAATGTCACGAACATGCCCAGTCGTGTCAGTGTCCCATAGTGTGTTCAACTGTTATAAAAAAGCCCAAGACCGCGTTAAAGTTCTGATAACAATGAGACGTCTCTTATTCAGGGCAGATGTTGGCGTCTGGGGGATATGTGGCTTCAAGATTTCACAGAAGATGTGATTTTCGGCATCTCTCACCAAACTACCCAAGAGTTAGAAGAAGTTAATACCTTGCCCAAGTATCATTTATATCATCTGTTGTTCGCCAGCTATTGCCGACCTTGCCAGCCCATAGAGCAGGGTCATCAACACCCCTGCAAAAATAGAAGATAAGCAGTGCTGCTAAAGTGCACTAAGAAGCTCAGATATCTAAAACGCGGATGCGGGAACTGAAGTTACCATTCACAAAGTGAATAGAAAATGGTGCGTCCAGTCGCATTTAGAGCTTCACGCATAGGTGGGTATCTAAAAATATGGCACAAGCTCAACACAATAAAAAAGTCATTGAAATTTTGACAAGGGTAAAGGGGGCTTATAACCTCTTTTTTGGGTCAATCCCAAGATTGAAGCAGTTGTCAAATTTCAGGTAATCCACTTCCTAAGTAACAAAACGAAGTATAAATAAGTCATTGCAGCAGGAGGAGACATGTATAAAACTGATACAGCAGTTAATTGGTCAAAAAATGATGCGTCCTGATGTTCGCTTTGTCGTTTTCAAGTCAAAATTGTACTCCGTAATTTCTTTGCACATGGGCATTAAGGATAACTCTCATTTGTTACATGTATTCTACATGAGTTTGATCTGTTTCACATTGCATTCCAAATGATGCATGTGTTTCATATCCATGGTAATTTTCAGGAATATCAAGAACAATAACAATCTTAGGATCTGAGGCAAGCTATACGAATATTATAATTTGTACTTTATATAATACCCAAATCTTCAAATTGTGGGTATCCATTTCACTTGATATCGTACCAAAAATTTGAATGAACGTATTAATTTCTATTGGGATCTACAAAAGCCACTGAATACATCCAAGACTTGATACACAAACATAAAGAGAGAGTCTTGACACAATATGATGTCTAGATGTTATAAAAAAAGGTAAAACTATAAACTTACCCAAGAAGCGAAGATCTCTGCATCGTCGTTTTCATGGAAAAGAGATCCGGGTCGAACTTGACACGTGAAGTCCCTGTATAACACTTGGGTAACATGGGATTGCGACAGCTAACATGGGAGGAAAAAAAGAACACTTTTGAATGGTTGTCCTACCCAGCATCAGAGTAGATACCAAGTTTGAGTCCCTTTCCATGTACATAATCAGCAAGCGCTCTTATTCCAGATGGAAACGTTTCCGGATCAGGGACTAATTGACCCTGCAAGCCAACCAAGTCAGAACAAGAGATGCCAATGTGCACAACTTTTCACTTTTCACTCTCTCTCTAGGCTTAAGTTGGTAATCAGTTTCCTGGTTAACTTGGTACTTTTTGCCAAAATAAGTAAAAAAAAACAATGTTAACAATTGCCAAGAGGGGGTGAACCTATTTACATGAGAGGTATACGCTTTATGCAATGGACTGGGCAGTTAAAACATTCTGGCAGAGGCAAAGCAAGTGTAGAATGTAAAAACCGAAGCAAAGTAACTTTCTCTCTAAACCAAAATTTCCTCCAACAGCACAAGGTGTACATCAGAAAAGAACAACACTAGATTGAAAGTAACAGAATCCAAACTGACCTTTGAATCTCTTCTCAAAGTAGACCAACAATCATCTGCATTTGATGAAATCAATGACTCAAACTGAAGCAAGAAGTGAAGTCAAAAGAAGATATGTTGCAAGGATACCTATGTTGACATAAATATATCCCATCTCAGCCAAACCAGTTGAGATAAGTGCATCAGCTGTCAAAGAAGATAATACATATTTGTGGAAAGGGAGTTTATTAGGTAAAGAAACCGAAAAGAAAAGTTCCATATGGCATATTATCAGAACTTATGAAGAGATAATACGATCTGTCACCCCACTCTAAAAACAACAGATGTAGATATATAAGAATATAAAGAAATGTCCAATGCTCACTGTATCGATTCCCCAAAAGAATGCTAATGCTCAAATTTACCGAACAAATAGCCCTTTACCTTAGCGTTTACCATTGCTCAAACTGAAAGTAACCATCGCTAATGAGAGTGAAAATGGGAACTCTGTGAACATTAGTGTTGATGCATTTGGAATAGATTCATTAAATAAACTACGAGCAAACTCAAAGACAAATGGTTGGGAATAGTATCAAACGAGAGTAAAGCAAGAAATTTTGCGAACCCAGAAGAGAAAAATGAAGGTACTGTAAGAGAACAATTTTATGCCTAGATGCACATAACCACCGTTGCAATAACAAATGAGACTTGCAGAGCTCACCAATCAACTATTAGGCTGATAATCAATGAGGCTTCTCAGTAATAACAGAACATAGAAAATGCATGATCCATAAAAGATCTCCTGGGGTGAGTGTATACAATTGTTTCAGGCTGAGGTTATATCAGTATTCAGTACAACCATCAACCCCAGCCCCTGCGATAAGAAGTCCCTTCTTCCCTGACATTAAATTACCCAAGACAATTTCTAGTAACTCACCAAGCTATCCCTAAAAACTATTAAGCTGTTCTGGTTATTCAGTACTAATCAAGAAACACCAAATTCGCAAACACCGTGTCGTACCAGAGTCCCGAAACTTCAGCCCATGAAACTCAGAGCAGTGCCAGGACAATCTGTATTTTATAGCCAAGAGGTCAAAATGAAACGTACCTGTTTCCTTGATAACAGTTTCATTGATATCGCAAGCAAAGAAATTCCAGCTATTCCATCTGCTCAACATTTAAAGCAGACCAGACCCAAATTACTCCAAACTAGCAAATTGCAACAAGACATTGATATCTTCAAGTTGATAAACAAAATTTTAAAAAAAAAATCGAATGAACACTTATCGACTGAAAATGGGTGCCCTCAAATTGATTGGGCCATGACTCAACAGAGATTAAGGGCGAGAAAGAAAGAAAAAGATACCCCATCTGAGGAGTTTGGGCCAAGCCATTATTGATCTGCAGTGTCCCATACTTGGAAATATCGAATATACTCGAAAGGGTTTGTTCTTGATTGTCGTTGGCGGGCACTGGCACCACTCTTGCTGCCACTGTTGGGTACAGGATTGCTGCATGTACTAAAGCGAACAAGGGGATGAAGAGATGAATCTTGGCCATTCTTGGATGATTACTCCAGTGCTCCATTGCTCTCTGTAGTGCTTGAGAGGTTTGAGAAACGTGTGCCGTAAAACTTGCTTTGATGATCGTATTGTACAAGGCAAATTGGACCTGAGAGAGACTGAGAGAGAGAGAGACAAAATCGGGATATTTCCTGACTGAAGGCAAACGGAAGCTGTCCAAGTGATCAGAATTAGCGGCATAAGTTTCTGCTGCAGAAAAGTCAGAAGTTCGTCAAATCAGCGTTGGTAATAAGAATTTGTTGTCCCTTATATCCTTGACCCTTTAATGATACAATATATTTAAGAACTTAAAAAAATATTTATTTAATGTATCAATTACTATACCCTTTAATGATACAATATATTTTTCTAAAAAGTTAACGAAAATGTTAGAGAACATTACTATACCCTATGGAACAGAGTTGGTTCCCCCCCCCCCCCCCCACCCAAAAAAAAAATAGTTTCTAGATTAGTATCAACAATTAAACATTAATTACTAAAGTATAGACCGAAGTAGACTTCATAGTCATTCTATTCTACTGAATTTTCTTTTTTAACTTTTGTGAATTCTTACAAGATAATTTCACACTAGGTCAAAATTCAGTCGAACTCTAATAATCGTAAATGAATGAATAAGTATCGCTTTGCAATTCAAAGTAGGCTAAAAACAATAGAAGAATATTATTAGATTGTATACTCATTATAGGAGAAAAAATCTAAACATACGTGTTGGTTGTCTGAATTAAGCATGGATTTAGAGTGATATATCTTCTTGCATTATTAAGAGTATCAAAAGGGCAACTTTTCAAATGGATACATCTTGACCTGACTAAGCCTAATATAAAGCTTAAAAAATTAGTAAGGATAAGCTTTTCAAACCAACTGATCCTTATCGCGTTGTTTATTTGTCAACTTTGGAGACTGAGAAATACTCCTTGCGTGTCACTACTTAAAGTAAGAAAACTCTTCAAAGATTTCGAGAATTATCTGTTTTTTTTTTGGTTGGTATCGCTTAACCTTTACTGTTGTTGATAAAAATCTTTTAGTGGCGCCTCGTGATGCCATCCAGAAACACTGCATAGATGTTGGTAGCAAAAGCAAAGTGCACGTGATAAAGAGCAAAATGCAACTATTGATTTCCTAGATTCTCTTTAAGAGCAAAATACAAAATGTCAATTTGTTTTGCAATAAATAATGATAAATAAGAGTGTTGTTAGTTTGAATAACCCCAACACAGAAGAAAAATAAAACGTTGACCCTCTACATATGAAAAGATCTCTATCTCGTTCAATATCACCTGTCTATTACATCACGCTAGCCCTATCGATGGCAGGTCGAAGATTTTGACAAAAAGGTTAAGAGTTAGCGGACCCGAGCTTCTTGTCCATGAACGGGATGGACCAAGCCCCCGTTTCGTTATAGCTAGTCTTTAAATGAGCCATACACGA
The DNA here is from genome assembly GCA_033070095.1 of Escallonia herrerae. Lineage (NCBI taxonomy): Eukaryota > Viridiplantae > Streptophyta > Magnoliopsida > Escalloniales > Escalloniaceae > Escallonia > Escallonia herrerae. Next base: position 81,821 of record JAVXUP010002245.1, on the reverse strand, counting down.
TGAAGCCCAAATACTTCCTTCACACTCTCATTCGTTCTCGGCTGGAGTGCCGGACATATTCCTGGGCCTGGGGGAAAAGAAGTTGTCTCTTTGGTAAGATTCGTCTCTACAAGTTTTCGCGCTTTAGTGGCAACAGTAAACGTAGTCAATAGATTTCAGTGACGAGTTTTGTCGGTGAACTTGAAAATTAAAGGAAGTTGGTGCGTTTGGATATGAGATTTTGAAATACTGGAAAATGCCCTCATTTCGAAATCCCCTGGTTTATAAATTCTATCACTTTGGAATATCTTGTTTAAAAGAAATAAAGCAAAAGGTTATTAAAAAATGTGGGAGACAAGATTTCTAAAAAATAGGAAACTAGTTATTGTGGATTTGTAAATTACTGATTGGAGTGATTTGACAAATAACTAGTTCAAATCACTCCGAAATTTTAAAAATTCCCTTTTGAACTATCCAAATAAGATATTTTGTCCAAGTGATTTATAAATACTTTATCAAAGTCAAATCTTCAGTTCAAATCCTATATCCAAATACACCCTGATCTTCGATTAGAAAAAATCTGCTGTAATAGTTCTAGCGACAATAATTTTTCATCAAAATAGTTTTGGCATTATTGTAAAAAATGTATCGCTAAATTTATTTAGCGACATTTTTCTATTACCGGTCGACATATGATTTCAAACCAAAAAAGTTTGCTCCAACGAGAGCCACACCCCATAAAGAAACTAGACAAAGTAATTAATGCGCCAAAATACCACTTGTCATCATTTTCCAGTTCTATAAGGTAACAAATTAACATTGCTTCAAGAAAATACGTGGTTTTGGTATACGAACGGAGATCAGCAATCAGCATAGTTAAATTTCAGTCCAGGGCCTCTTCGCAAGGAGAAATTTCAAATGTGGGCCCTGGTTTTACTTTCATATTCCAAACTCCAGAGAAGTAGACAATCTAGGGCCCATTTCAAATCTAAGCCCATTTAAAGCTGCCTTTGAAAGTCATGATGAACTTGTGGGAGTTAAATTAAATTAAAATCTAATCTAATAACAGGCTCAGCATAGCATGACAAGTGTAAGGATGCAGAGGCCGATTTGGTAGCAGTGTCCTGTTATATTTAGTACTTATACTTATTATTATTATTATACGATCTAATCTGTTTAAAAATTGATTTATGCACCACAACATGCAAAATTATCAAATAATATTTAAACAATAAGTCAATACTTATAGTATGCGTAAATGTAACAAACGTAACAAATAAAGAAAAAGTATTGTTGGGCTGTGCGAGAGGCAAACATTATCCATTCGCTGACTTTAAATCAATGTTATTTTCATCAATACAGGTTCTAACGAGAAATAACGATTCAAGATTTAATTCATAGGTTCAAAGCGGTATCTCCTTTCACAGTATGATTACAGAAAGATTTACGAACTTGTCCCATCAAATTGACTATATAATTTGATAAATCTTATTTTATATCTCTAGTATCGCGTCTCCTAATTCGTAACATCCATCTAACTTTTGTCTATCTTTTTTCCTCGCCTATCACTTATTTGTTTATATTTAAACAAAAGAAAGTAAAGACTCCTTAGAAACGTCACAACCTTAACAAAATGTATTTTATATAGGAAGGGACATGACATTTAAGACACTTTGCTACGGAGGAAGTTTTGGGCAGATCATCAGTCAAGGATGGCGGCAAATACCAAAACCTGAAGGTCTTCCTGCCTTCATATTCTATGCAGAGCAGTTGAACGTGTAAGACTGCTGCTGGATCTGGAGTTTGGGCACAGGAGCTTGACCTTTAATCATCAACCAACTCGACATGGGTGTTGCCTTCACTTGACTCTTTGCTAGTGCCAGTGTAGAAGTTTTTGAAGCTCATCGACCTAACGACTCTATCCCTTTGACCAGATGATTGTTGTAACTTTAAATCCCTAAAACATGTATAACTAGCACAACAAGAACAAGAAAAAATATAAAACTGTTACACACAAAATTATAGATACGGATTTATGATATGGTTCGTCACGTCTTACTTAGGTACACAGAAAAGACATGCAGCGAGAATGTCGCATTATACGGTGGAGAAATTGCAAGCAAATTTTAACTCAATGATTCGGAACCAATTTCCTAACATATATACCCAAACTCACTTCAATATTTTTCTCCTAGTGAATAAAAGTTCTATGTGATTTCTCTTACTTACTAGTCTTATTATAAAACAAAATATATATATATATATATATATATATATATATATATATATATATATAACTCTAGCATTTGAACTATAATCATAAGTTACATATGTCAAACATTCCCTTCAAATCTTAATGGCTAACTTACGGTTCATCACTCCATTTAGCTCTCAATTGCAAAAAGCTTCTCATTGTTGGTATTTGGTGTGTCTAAATCTTCTGCAAACTTTTTCTTTTACAGGAGAAGAAGCAAGTGGAGAGCGTATGTGGAGCAATACAACTCAAGTCTTCCATACCTATAACCGTTAAAGAAATAGTGCACATAAACTAGCTATGTTAGAATTTGTCTACACCTCCCTCAATTCATGAAGACCGGTTTGCCATGTGAAACAAATCCCTTTACAAATCTTTGGTCAAAATTGTTGGTTATGCTAAGTGTGAGAATTGAAAGGCAATATCCAGAAGCGATCTCTTATATAAACGCGCAAGAGTTTGGCAATTTGCTTTTAACACACTTTTTAACGACAAATTAATAAAGGTGTAAAAATGCATAGAATGGTAAGTAAATAGAGCTCCCTGAACTTAATAGCAAAACCATGGCAGTTGACCTGATATGAGAAAAAGGCACTTTCTGCCCAAAAAGCAAAAAGGGCACTCCATCGGTTGAAATCAGATTACTGTTAATGTTATGAGATTACATTAATCCAATTCAGCAAATTACAATATAAGTGCAGAAGAGAAGCCAGGAAAAGAACAAACTTTTCCAAGAGGCATACAGAAATATAACCTGTCTTGCATGTTGTAAATTCTGATCAGTAACAAGAACATCAAAGGACAATAAACTTTAGTTCCATCAAAGTTATGAATCAAAAACTGAATCACGAATTACAGGGTTGCAACGGTTCTTGAGAGCATCAAGTTCCAGAATCCTGCTAAGCTCTTATATATAGTTAGTATTTACATCATGGGAAATCAAAACCAGATATGAGAAGTTGAAAGAAAGAATAAAGGAATTGATACAGGACATGGATTTCATATCACTTGGATTCGGCACCGCTTCATACACGACTAGTTATTCACTTGGTTGATTCCCAAGCTTGGTGCAGACGGCGGCGTCGTCCCCTTCGGAAGAGCATTCAAAAACAGAGGGCCGTACCTCCGGGGAACCCTCTTAGCTGCCGGAACTTCAAAGTTGACAACCTTGTCGGAAGCCATTTCACACGGAAAAACCGCACCCTGATAGGAAACAGAGTTTCTCACTGATGGGTCATCTTCTCCGGCAAGCACCAGGTCCGATTCCGCAAAAGCATCAACCAACGGTCTGGCAGATGAACAAGAGTGGAAAATGGCAAGTAAAACGAAGACGGTTGCTGTCAAACGGTGGAGGCTGGCCATCGTTGGAGAGATCTGGAAGTTGAAGCTACCTTCTGAGCCTTTTGATGGGCTTAAAAAGGTGGGTTTTGGTAGATTGCTGTGCAAGAAATTTGGGGGGAGAGAGAGAGAGAGAGAGATGAGAGTGCTGACAGGATGGAGCTGAGCGTGTGTATATATATTCATGGAAGACCGAGTGAAGTTGAGTGTGAAGGAGAAGAAGAAAAGGTGGCGTTCAGTTGAAAATGTCAGCGGTGGCTGAAAGTCAGCTGCGGAGGCAAGGAAAGGCCCACGCGCTCTTTCGTCTGAAGAATGACTTGTACAGGGTACTCACCGACGGCCAATTCCGGTTTTCGGTAGGTGTGTGTGGACTCCAAGTCACCGAAGATGACAGACAACATCATTTATTTGACTCCTACTACCGAGCACTGGAAAAAATTTTTAACTGCTAATTTGACTGTAGTTATCGCTCTTTGTATATTAATGATTATTTTTGTTACATATATTTAGTAATATTTTTAGCAATAATTTTTTATAGTACTTTCTAGCATAACTAAATAAAAATCATAAAAATACGTAACGATTATTAATTGTCGCTATTTTATTTTGTTTTGTCTTTTTTTTTTGTTGAGAAGAGAGAGGGGGGTTGTAACTATCTTCTTACGATATGAATTGATGTCAAAACTTTTTCTTGAGTAGTAGTATTTATTTCACATACAACAGTGCCACCATGCAGATTCACGCATGTTGGGTGACGTAAATTCAGGTTATTTTTGGTTTATGGTTTCATAATTAACGAGTTGATTGAAAATATGTAGCTTATTCAAAGTCACCGAAGATGACAGAAGAAAATACCACAACATCATTTATTTGACTCCTAGTATTGAGCAGTGGAAAAAAAATTAACTGCTACCTTGACTGTCGATCAGAAGATAGTTATCGTTCTTTGTATATCAATACTTATTTTCGCTTCATATATTTAGTGACATTTCTGCTGATATTTTCAGCGATAATTTTTTTATAACTTTTTTAGAGTCACTAAATAAAAGTCGTTAAAAGTACTTAACGATCATTAACGGTAGCTATACCTTTTTTTGGTTGAGAGGGGAGATGAGTTATAGCTATCTCCGTACGATCTAGATAGCTGCCCAAACCTTTTTCTTAAGCCGTAGTATCCATTTCACAAGCAAAAATACCACCAAGTAGATTCGCGTGTGTCGGGTAACGAATACTCAGGTTATTTTTGGTTTATGATTTCATAATTAACAAGTTTATTGAATACATGTAGCTTATTCAATACCTCTTTTGGTGTCTGTCACCTTTAATTAATTTTTTTGGTAGGATAACAATGGATAAAAAAGTACTTGTAGATTACAATCGTCTCAATCTACGGATAAAAGCACTCGGTTATCTCACGTTGTTGGGTAATTACACTCCCATTCACTGTCATGAACTTGTTTAATTATCTCTGGAATGTTCATCAGTAATAAACAAATAAAAAATTTATATCTATATCTATCTATAAATACTAAATAATCAAGGTTTTCATACATTGTTTGACATGATAACTGAGTGATATTCTACCTGTTGCTGCTAGAATGTTGATCGGGAACCACAATTGGGAAATGAACCTGCAAAATAGAACACGGAGTGAACACCGGAGATGTTCTGGTAGAGGATGCTCCGATACTAAAGTCAGAACGTCGCTACTAGGGTAGAGCTCTGAATAGCAGAAAATGTACTGGGTGCTTGTGTGTGAACTTGTCTGCATACCTGAGGGTAGTCTCCTTTACATAGGCATCAACTGAAGAGTCCTGGTTGACTTACATGTCTATGCAAATAATCCTTAACCCCGATTAATTGGGATTACGTTAGGATCCTTATAGAATATAGACTCTACCGACACGATAACCTTGGAATTCAAGACAAGGTTTGCCACGTGTCGATATCTGGTTGGACGGATATTTTCAGCTATATCACTACCAAAAAAATATATGATAACTAGGTGACACATGTCACTAAACTTTAATAAGTGAACAAAAGAAAAGAAAATGTCTAAGTAACTACCTTATAATCCAGGTTTGGTTTCTCTTAGTGTTTTTGGCGCTCCAATTTTCTTACACTTAATTCAATCTTTATTTTGCCGCATGTGCCATGACACCTAAATGAAAAAACTTTTGTAATAAGGTATTGAAAAGGAGTAACAGTGTTAGTAAATCGACTTGAGGTTAAGATAAATTAAGGGTTTCATCCAGACTTTTCTCCCATTTAGGAATCATAAACGGAGAGGGAGATTTTTCATTCCTTATCTACTCTTTTCTTTCTATTATTTTCCGTGCCACGGTAATTAGGGACTGGAGCATGCTATCATGAGACAAAAGATATTCTTTCTAAAATATTCCATTCAGAGCAATTATATGTCCAAATTATTACTGAAGAGGATAGCCAGCGTATTTGCTACTTGGAGAGTGAAGCTAAATCTACATCCTTCTCACAAAATTCACAATCTTTTACTATGGCTTTTGCCTCTATTAATTAACAACATAAAAGTATGAACTTCAGCAATATTTGTAGCAAACCCTTTAAGGTTAGTGGATAATATAGTCAATGCCATCGTCTTACCAAATGTTATGTTATACCGTGATCTTAAATTTTTTTAACTCATACATCCTTCCTTATAAAATCGTATATATCCTGTACGTCTTTTGCTTATGCCAGCATGCCATATTTTAAAGATTTCAATGCAACCCTTCTATACCCCTTAACGTTTAACATAACCTTCACCATCTACAAATTCACACATGCGAGCACACATTAACTAAATAGCGTCCAATCACACGTACATGCGCGCACTCGTGCACACCCACCCACCCACTCGCGCACACACACACGCACACACAGATTCGATTCACTAACAATCACACACCCCACAATCACCGCAGTTGGCAGTGACAACGATTAGGGGGGACATGTGTGCATGCATGTGTGTTTGACATGGTGATCCTATGGGGAGGGGGTCAACTGCAGTGGGTAGCGGTGGTGGGTAAGGCAATTCACGTGGGATATGGTGGTGAATGGTGTGGCTTGTAGAAGGTTGCGGCGATGGTGATGGAAGCAACGGTGAGTTGTGATGGGCCACTGTAGCGGTTTATGGTATAGTTAGTGAAGGTATGAATTGAATCAGTTGATGCGTGCGCTTGTGAAATGAATCAGTAAATGTGTTTGTATGTTTGAGAGATAGATCAGTTATTGGGTGATAGTGACGTGGTTGTGCTTGGTAGTTGGTTTGTGTTAGACTTAAGGGTGTAAACCAAGTAAAGGGTGGGATGTCGGTTAAAAAGACAAAAAATAGAAAGGAAAGAGAAGGAAGATGGTATATGTAAGGATAATTCAAAACAAACAAACGGTTAAAATTATTTTTTCTTTCAAATTGTTATGGTTGCTCGTGTCCATCTAGTCAAAGGACGTATTTAACATTTTTTATAATCGATGAACACGAGTGTAATTAACCTCAAAGGATTTAATAATTACTCTTAGGGAGCTGATAAAATGATCGCGCTAGCAATTTAACCCAAGTTGCTAGCGCGATCTGGCCTTCCACGGGCGAGAATGAACGGCCAGATTGGGCGCCACAATAGCGAATTTTTTCACCGTCCGCTACATAATGTAGCAGACGGTAAATTATCGTCCGTTACATTATGTAGCGAACGGCCAAACAACGCTAGCAAATAACTAGCGCTATTAATAGATTACAACCCTTGCTCTTAAAGCTTAAGCATATCTGTGCTTAAAACGAGGAGTGAGCGCTGCCCTTAAATTTCAGAACGAGTCAACAAAACAAAGCGCGTGAAGTGGCAGAGCGTGGGATGGATATGATTAAAAGAGGGCCCGAGGGCTTATTGGACCTTTCGTAGTGTTAGGCATCAGCAATGGCCAGCGCAACGTAACCTCCCCAAGTATTGACTAAGTTACTCAGTGCATTTGAAATTTAGAAGAGTTTAAATTTAGAATGAATTCGTAATTTCTAACTTGATGTCGTATACAGTCAAAGTATTGACTAATAGTTTTTCTCTCTGCTTAGTCTGACGTTTATAATCTTCGTATATGTATACTTGATAGTTATGAGTGAATAGCAGGTAATAAATTATTTATAATAATATATTGTGTATGAATGAAAATGAGAAGTAAGTAAAACCATAATCTTTGAATAAATGTAAATTTATTATCCTCCACTTGGATGTGATACTTGGACTAATAAGCATAGACATATTATTCTTTTAGTGCATCATATGAAACTGAAGAATAAAAATGCTTTAAGTTTGCTAAATGTTGCTTACTGCTCTAAATGTGATCATATTAGGTGAATTTTATAACACTAATGACAAAAGTTCTTACATGCTATTCTTTGCCCCCATAAACGCGACATCAAGGATTTCCCTGATAAAAATGAAACGTGGTAACTTCTTTAGCACTAAATAACGAAATTCCTTTGCTAAAATACTTTAGTTTTTTTTTTTGTAGAACCACGATGAATTACCACAACAATTATTACTAAAAATGCCGTGACGTGCGCTTAAATTGTTATACTTATTTTATGTTGCCAAAGTTTAGCGGCGTTATGTATCCCAGTAAAGTGCCCAAGATTTGGGTGACAAATAATCCAATATGATATCTCAAAAGTCAAAGCAACAGAAGCAAAATCGCATGTAGTTGGACATTACAACGGGACAAACAAACATGCCAACCTCCCTCGGCTTCACACTTTACATGCGATAATAATATCCCATGTTTACTTGGGTTAATTAAACCTATATTATTAAGGTTATAATAAAGCTGTAGTAAAAAGTATATAGTTCCAAAATGTACTCCCTCCGTACTAAAAAAAATTGATCATATTTTATTTTTCGATTGATCTAAAAAAATTAAGTAATTTTAAATTAAAAAAATATTCTACAAGTATCTTTTCATGTTTACCCATTTTATATTTTTATTTATTTATCTCTCCATATTTAATCACCACCAACCCATTTTCTCTCTACTATTCCACTTTCTTCCCCATCCTCCCCTCTCTTTGGAGGTAGAATGAGAAATTCAAAAATATGACTCATGTCCTAAATAAGCGTGCAAGTCAAATTTGATCAAATAATTTGCACAAATGGAGAAGCATTTTTATCTGCCATAGTCACTCCTTGTACGTCTATGGTATTAGTAACGGATAACACTTTTATAGTAAAATTTTTCTTGAAGTTTCAACCACATCAGTTCGTATATATATTAATTTTATACTAAAAAAAAAGTTAATCGATATCATTTTAAAAAATTCTTAATACTAAGCAAATAACCACTTCATTCCCTGTAATTAGAACTTCTTCTTCATCTCTGTTATTCTAGTCGCTCCATCTAAATATCCAACTATCAACATTTTAATTCCATTCTTGCTGCTCCTTCTCTCTCGATCTCCATTTTAATAGTAAACAAATTAATCCTTTTGTGTACATTTTATTTTCTATAACATTAAATTTACACATTTTTTTTAAATTTCATGCTCATCGTGTAGATGCGTAAAAGGGGAAGGATGAAAATCGAATAATAGAAAGACTAACCACCAAACTTAGGCTTGGAATTTGGGGCAGCCTCAACTCGTCTCAAGGTCCCTATCCAAACATTATGGGCCGAGCTTAACTTCTACAGTGCTTGGGGGCTCTTCGTATCAGCCCACAATTAACATGCACTGGCATTACTATGAATAGCCCATTAAGAAATTTCCGGCCTCTTGCTAAGTTGCAGCCAAAATTCAGCTCAGAATAACTACTGTGCAAATTCAATTTGTTGTTATGTCTTTAATAAGGGTTTATGATGCGCTTTCAAAATCAACGTAGTTTGAATAATTTCAAGGGCAAAATGACAAAAGTATGTTAATGATGAAATCCATACCACATTGCTCTTGCTTTAAGCAATTCATTTAAGCATAATAACAAACAAACTGTCATGTCACGCACACGTAATGCATGTGCTATTCATTTATTTTTTTAACTCGTAGAATAAATTTTTACACGACATTTAATAAAAGCCAAAAAAATGAATAAGACATCACAAAAATAAAAGGAGTCGACTTGAATATGAATGCAATTGATATTGGAGAAAATAAAGACATTAAAAATGGTAATAAAGGTGTTAGCATAATGATAAAGGAAGGGCTGTTTGATAAAAACTGAAGACTTTAAACTACTGAATTTTTATTGAAAAATAAGTTAACCTGTTTGGTAAACCAAAATCAGATGTCTAAAAATTATTTATTTACAAATTTATCTATTTTATCAAAATTATGCATTTGTTTATGTACTTTATAATATATTTTTTTGGGGGGGAGGGGGTGGGTGTTAAAATCGTGTTGGTGTAGTGGTGGCAGTGACGATTGAGTAATAGTGGTGGTGATGGTAGCGGCAGCAAAAAAGTGTCAATGGTGGCGGTAATGGTGCGTGAAGACGTGATGTTAATAATTATGGTGATAGCGATAGATGGCGACATAACGATCATGATAGTGGTTGTAGTGTGGTGGTGTCCTTGTGGTTTTGTTGGTAGTGATAGTGGCTAGATCGTGATAAATGTGGTGGTGATAGCAAAAGGAAATAATTGTTGTGGTAGTGGGTGTATTGTCTTGGAGGTGGTGTTGTTAGCAAATTAATTAAAGCGGTATCATGGTGGTAATTATTTTTTATGTAAAAATATGTTAAATAACTTTTAACCATCTCACTTAGAATTAAGTGATCAACATTAAGTAAGTCCCCCCTGACTTAAAATTTAGAGGTTGTTTGATAAAACTGAAATTTAAGTACTGAAAAAATTAAACACTGAATTCATAAAATTGAAAACTTTAAGCGACTGAAGTTTTACTGAAAAATAAGTTAACATGTTTGGTAAATCAAAAGCAGATGTCTGAAAATTATTTATTCACAAATTTATCCATTTTACCAAAATTATGCATTTGTTACTTTATAACTTTTTTGGGGGGCTAAAATCGTGTTAGTGGTAGCGGTGGCAGTGACAATGGAGTAATAGTGGTGATAGTGGCGGCGGGGGCAAAAAGGTGTTAATGGTGGCGGTAGTGATGCGTGAAGACGTGATGTTGGTAATTGTGATAATAGGATAGGCGGCGACATGGTGGTCATGGCAGTGGATGTAGTTTGATGGATCATTAAATAATTTTGACGGAAATGGACATGGTGACAACATCGATGGTATAGTGGTGGCAGAGTCCTTGTGGTGGTGTTGGTGGCGGTGGTTATAGTGACTAGGTCGTGGTAACTGTGGTGGTGGTAGCAAAAGGAAATAATGGTTGTGGTGGTGGTTGTATTGTGATGGAGACGTTGTTGCCAACAAATTAATTGAGGTAGCATCGCTGTGGTAATTATTTTTTTATGTAAAAATATGTTAATTAATTTTTAACCATCTCACTTAAAATTAAGTGATCAGCATTAAGTCCACCTGACTTAAAATTTTAGCCTATTTTTGCAAGAATTAATTTTTTAAGTGATACAAGGTTTTGCGTTATCAAACTCACTTAGTTGAAAATCATTGAAAATTTTAAGTTTAAATATTTAATTGTGTTATCAAACACACCCTGAATGACAAAATTTCTTTTTCAACAAAATATCCCAAATTTCTTCGCAAATCAGTAATGTGCTGTAAAACATGCACCGACACTTGGCTCAAGTCCTGTGCTCTTTGAGAGGTGCTTGCTTGAGTGACTGCCTAATGATACAAAGCTCTTCTTCCCTTCTCTCTTCAAACTCTCTCTCCACCACTTCCGAAATGGATGTGTTGATTCTGTGGCCTCTCTCACAGAATATTACAGTCATGTTGTACAACTAACAATGCATGTAATACAAAAAACAGTTCACATTGGACAACCATTAAAGCAGGATTAAACGTGACAGCTAAGCTGCTCTCATGTCACACATTACCATCCAAAACTGACGGCAACACCCTCGGGCGAAGACAACCATTCGAGGGGCTTAAACTCAAAGAAAAATGTACCTTACACACCGAAAGTCACTAACTTGAGTTAGATATACTTCCTACAAAAAGAGAGAGAGAGAAAATTGTCAAAGAATAGAATGATCATGCATTTCTTTCAACAACTTCATCTCCTCAAGCAAAGTATATGCTCTGTTGATCAAACAGGCTATCTTAAGCTTCTCGACAGAAGTCATACTTGAACCTCAAAAACAACTTAATTGCATCAACCAACCACTCAAATCATCATCACAGCCGGAATGCCCGAATGCATGCAAGCACCCATCCTCCAATAAAGCTTCAACTTCCTCCCATCCAAGAACACAAAATTCAAAACACCATCTTCAAGAAACCTGAACAATTTTCTTCAAAATAACCATCAACCCATCTCAAGAAACCAACATTTTTTCCAAAGAAATAACAAACTCAGTTCAAACCCACAAAGTACCACTCTCCCACCTCAAGGAATCACATATTTTTGTTAGCTGAGGTAAGTGACAAAACAATCAATAATCTGAATGGAATTTAGCGACAACGTAATACTACCTCCAATCCCACCACACTGCCGCCAACAGCCGCCCACCGCTCGTCACCGCAAACCACCGTACCCGTAACCAACCCCGCACCACTAACGTCGGCCCCGCAACGCATGATACGCGACAACCAATCCCACACCACCATCGCGGCCGATCTTAAAATTGGGCCACCACACTGCTGCCGACAGCCACCCACCGCAGCCGATTTGGACCACCATACCCGACAACCAAACCCACACCACAAACGCCGGCCGATTGGTGGCCGGCAAATCACACCTGTAAATTACATATCCGGATACAAATTGGAAAAGAAAAATACATTTAATTCCGGTAGAGAAGTTGGAGTGGATGGAAGTTGGCAGTTGGGAGATTGGTTTCTTTAGAGGAGATGGAGATTGGTTTTTGCAAAGAGGTGAAATGAGAAGGGGAATGGCGAAAAATAAAGAAATGCATGAACTGGAAAAGAAATGCACATACTATAGCAAAGCCAAATAGAGTTACCACTTAAATGAAAAATAAATGCAAATCGTAAATAAAATAAAAGCTCCAGTCTATCGTACCTGTAATGTAGTTTTTGAATGCTGGAGATTCTCAATGGAGATGGAGATGCAATTACGTAACTTGAGGGAGTGAGAGAGTTTTTAGGTAGCATCTTGAAGATGTGATGAGCGGGAAATTGGCACTTTACTTTTTTGTCCTCAAAATGGACACTTGTCAGCACCGGACTCAGTCTCAGTGTAACACCAAAAGGGTATTACACTAAAGAAGGACTTCTTATTATAAATAGTACAAGTCACAGGACACACGCGATGCGTGCGCGAAAATAAAATTAAAAGTAATTTTTTGTTAAAAAAATCAAACATCGCGTATACGTATTTATTGTCATATTTAGTAAAATAAGTCTTAAATAATAAAGAAATAAGTTAGTCATACGTGTCCAAAATTAAGTTAACAAAATATGATTATTGTATCAAACTTGATCTTTTTTTAACTATTTTTGCCGATGAATTTTAACTTGTGAAAATTAAATATATTTTTGTAAATAGTTACTTACTAATTAAGATTTTTATTTTGTGTCATTTTTTGAAAAAATTCTTGGAATGCCACTTGTCATAATTGTATGTTGGTAGTTATGTAATACCAAAAAAGTATTATACCAAATTAAGTTTTGACTTAATAAGTAATATAGACAGAGTATAGATAATATTTCCCTACAAAAATGCCAAAATTTTCACCAAACGATGCCTTAAAGCTTATTTATTAAGCTTTTTACTCTTTTGTTTGGAAGGTATAGTAAAGGCCTCAAGGGTAGCAGATCTCTGGAGAAATTTTCTAACCAATAGTGTCAATGTTCAGATTTATAAAAAAATCGCTTAGGCATCATGCTGATTCAAATAATCTTATAAAACTATGCCGAAGACAATAAGGTGGCGAGGGGTCACCACTATGCTAATACTAACGCCCGATAAAAATGTTCACGTGCCATAGGAGTGCGTGGGTGTCATCATTACGACACGGTGAGCCCTTTCAGTGCAAGAAAAATACAAGCTAGTATATATACATTTATAATTTTAGGATAACTAAAATTTTGCCTCCGACCACCCTAAAATCCTTTATAACTAGGGATGACAATTAGACCCGCAACCAACAGATCTCCGCCCCCTGTTAGGAGCGGGTTATTTTGACATTGACCAGGTTATGGAGCGGGTATGGTAATTTTTTTTCAAACCCGCAGCGGGTTAGGGTCGGGTAAGATATTTTGTCCAACACGCCCCGCTATCCGACCGGCACCCGCCCCGGTATAGTAAACCTATGTATCAATAAATCTCAGCCGTGCATCATATATATATATATATATATATATATATATATATATATATATATATATATATATATATATATATATATATTCATCCAAAACCCTAAAATGCCAAATTTTCTCTTGGTCTCTGTGGACTTGCCCATTGCTGGCTCCCTTCTAATCTTCTTTCCCTCTCCACCTTCAGCCCCCCATGGCCAAAGACGTCATGACAACCTAATCGGTGGCCAAAACCATGTTTCACCGCCTATTCTCAAGTTTCGCGGCAACAAGAACAACAACGAATCACCGAAGATCTCGTCGGAATGGTCGCAGATCTACCACCGCAACGAGATTAGAGGCGCCACCTAAAACTTCAACCGCCACATGCTCATCAGCGACAGTAGCAGCTACGGGTCTGTGTTCATGGCCCTCAAAATTCCTCGACAACGGCTGGACAATCATTCTGAAGCACTGAAGCCTCTCCTCCCACAAGGGCACCGCCTAGTTCGCTTCGACATTGAGCTCCTCTCTCGCCTCGAGCACCGCAACCTCATCTCCTTCATCGGTGTCTAGATGATCCTCATGTGCGAGTACAGGGGCGTGCGAGGCAAATCGGGGCGGGATGGGTTTTTTGAATAAATGTAGGATCGGGTATGGTATTTTAGATTTATGACCCGATAGCAGGGCGGGGCGGGCTGAGATTTTATGAGCACCGGGACAGGTTTAGATTTTATAAGATCCGCATCCGACTCACCCCATTGCCATCCCTATATATAACGCACGAGACGCAAGCACGAAAACACCAGAATCTTTCATTGAGCTCGCAGTGAAGCAACAACAAATATCATCGCGTGACTAAACCAATCACCGGGTATCAAAATCGGCTCACGCAAAACTATCCACACCAGCTAGTTATTGAAATACAGAAGTGCCTAGGCTTGCTCAGATTACATGCAATTTAGATTGGGTGGGTCACTTGCCCCACGTTTAGACACTTGCTGAAAGGACATTGCTCCCCAATCTTTCCCCATATTTAGAGCGTAAGAAATATCTCAAGTTCTTGTGGCAACCCACAAATGATGTCCTTCGCTCATTTCTTCCCTTTTGTATTACTTCTTACATTTATGAGGGCCATAATGGAGGTAGAGATGTCAATGGGCCGGGCTTGGGGTCGGCCCAGCCCAAGCCCAGTGGGCTTCCAACGAAACCGGGCCAGGGCAGGGCTAGAAGAAAGGAAACCGGGCCAGACATGGCCTGAAATCTGGGATATTTAAGCCCAGTCAAAGCCCTGGCCCTAGGCCCAATATTTAGGGCCGGGCCCGGGCCCAAAAAAATTATTGCTACAGGACCTGTTCTTCTGTGTTTCCATTGGCCTGTGGGCTGGACTCGTTATTGGGTATACAACCAAGTATTATACAAGCAATGCATACAGGTGAGTGTTGCTTTTCCCCTCAAAATAGTCACTTTCTTGTGTACAGCAACTCTATGATTCTGCTGTTAGATGAACGCAGATGCGACGAACTAATTTGGCATTTGAAGTGCCCAATAAGCTTCTTTAATCTTCATCATTAGGATGGTGAACCTTTGTGAGTCCAAAATTCTTGTAGAATTTGATCATATATAATCAGGCATAAAAAGTTCACAACCTCTAGTGTTATGCTTTAGGTTTTCTCGTAATGGGAAATTTAAGTACCAATCCCCTAAAAACTTACACTTCACAAGACCAAGAATTTTGATTTAAAATTTTCTCCCCCGAACCCCCTGCCATCCTTAGTGACAGCTCATACCACTCATCCTTATTTACACATATTCGTAGTAACTATAATCTCCATTGATGCTTTAACTAAAATTCAAGCCATTACTTTCAAATTGGCAGTCCAGTGCAGGATGTGGCAGATTCTTGCAGGACTGGTGTTGCGACAAATGTGATCTTTGGCTTGGCTCTGGGATACAAATCTGTGATCATTCCCATATTTGCCATAGTTGTGGCTATATACTGTTACGAAATGTAGCAACTACGGAGCAATATATTGAAGAACAAAGAAACGAGAAATTTAAAAGAAATAAACCAAACGCACAACACAAGAATTACGAGGTTCACCAATATGGCTACGTCCTCAGAGTATAACCAGATTTTGATTTCACTATTCAGTAGCGTTACAACCAAAATCTTAACTCCCACTTTATGTTGTGGTCTTCTCTCTTGACCCAAAACAATACGAGACCATGTATATTTTTTTAGAGCTAAAAGGTGATCTTTCTCTAAATAACCAATGTGGGACAAGACACTTATATACGTGGGCTAAGTTGTGACCTTCTTTCAATAAGTAATGGGAGACAACCTCACAGAAACTTGCTTTTGGGTCACTACCTCATTGTAACAATGTCTCTGGATTAAAATCAGGCTCCACATACAACAATCTCCCACTTAGAGACTGATACAACTCCAATCCTGAAACTCCATACAAATGCTGGTCATACTCATCCAAGAAGCATCAACGAAGACTAATCAAAGTTGAGCATAGGCTCAACTTTTGCCTGTCAACCACCTTTGTTAACATGTCCGCGGGATTCGTGTTACCTTCAATCTTCTCCAAGTTCAGTTGTCCATCCTCTAACAGAGACCGTATAAAGTGATAGCTCAACTGAATATGCTTGGTCCTCGAATGAAATGCTGAGTTCTTGGCAAGATGTATTGCACTCTGACTATCAGTCCATAACTTGCAATCTACTTGCCCATATCCCAGCTCTGTCAACAATCTCTGAAGCCAAATTATTTCCTTGCTTGTTTCTGTCACAGCAACATATTCTGCTTCCATTGTAGACAATGCAACAATCTTCTGTAACTTAGAGATCCAGCTTACTGCAGTCCCTCCTACAGAAAAAACATATCCCGTGGTGCTTCTCCCGTTGTCTCTATCACCGCCGTGGTCTACATCTACATAACCTCGCACATCTATGTTATTACCCTCAAAACATAAGCAGAACCTGGATGTTCCTCTCAAATACCTGAGAATCCACTTCAATGCTTGCCAATGTTCCTTTCCTGGGTTTGTCATGAATCTGCTCACAACTCTAACTGCATGTGCAATATTCGGCCTTGTACTGACCATGGCATACATGAGACTTCCCACAGCAGAGGTGTACGGTACCTGTGCCATGTATTCTTCATCCTCCCTGTTCTTGGGACTCAACTCATTTGAAAGCTTGAAGTGGGCTGCTAAAGGAGTCGTCACATGTTTAGAGGCATGCAAGTTAAATCTCCTCAAAACCTTCTCAATGTACTCTTCCTGTGACAGCCATAACTTTTTCTGTCCCTGTTTATCTTCATGCCAATAAGTTGTTTTGCCTCTCCCAAGTCCTTCATAGAGAAAGTATTTGCCAACATCTTCTTGAGTTCATTAATCCTTCCCATGCTTGAACCTGCTACAAGCATATCATCTACATACAGAGTTAAAATAATGAAGTCCTCGCTATTAAACTTCTGAAAATAAACACAGTGATCAGAGTCACATCTAGTGAAGTTTGTCTGCTTCATGAAACTGTCAAACTTCAGATACCACTGTCTAGGAGCTTGCTTTAGGCCATACAAGCTCCTCTTCAACCTGCAAACCATTCCCTCCTTACCCTTGACTTCAAAACCCTCTGGCTGATGCATGTAGATTTCTTCCTCCAAATCCCCATGGAGAAATGCTGTCTTAACATCCAGCTGCTCCAGATGTAAGTCCTCTATAGCTACAATGCTCAATATCGTATGAATTGAAGTCATCTTCACAACAGGAGAGAAGATTTCTTGAAAATCAATACCTTTCCTCTGTCGATACCCTTTCACAACTAGTCTTGCCTTGTATCTCTTTGCTCCTCCAGCTTCATTTTTAATCATGTATACCCATTTATTGTACAGAACATTCTTACCTGCAGGATGCTTTACCAAATCCCAAGTTTGGTTTTGCTCAAGTGAAGCCATCTCATATTTCATGGCTTGCTCCCACTGTAACCTGGATTCATCCTGTATCGCTTCTTGATAACATTCTGGCTCACCAGAATCAGTATACAAAATATAATCGAGTGGAAGACAAAGTCTGTCAGGAGCTTTCCTTACCCGACTACTTCTTCTGAGGTTAAGAGTTTCAGGCACTTGTTGTTGATTACCAGCTCCAATTTCAGTATCAGTTGTCTCATCAAGGACTTCTGGATTTTCTGTCCTGGGTACCTGTGGCTCATCAAGTTCCATGTATTCCCTGTTGTCTTTTTCAATTCCATGTTCTTATAACCTGTGCTTATACAACTGTGATTCATCGAATATGACATCTCTACTCCTGATGATTTTGTTATGTTCGTAGTCCCACAAACGATAACCATATTCATCACCTCCATATCCAATAAATACACACTTCTAAGATTTAGAGTCAAGTTTCTTCCTTTCTTCTTTATCAATACGAGCATAAGCAATACATCCAAAAACTCTCAGAAAAGAATAATTTACTGGTTTACCTGACCATTCTTCTTCAGGAATACCACCATTGAGAGCACTTGCTGGACTTCTGTTAATTAAATATGCGGCAGTATCCACAGCTGCTGCCCAGAACTGTGGAGGTAAATCAGCATGTATCCTCATACACCTTGCTCATTCCATGATGGTTCTGTTCATCCTCTCTGCCAAGCCATTTTCCTGAGGTGTCCTCTTAACAGTTCTTATTAACCTGATACCATTATTGGAACAATATTCTTGGAACCCTCCATCACGATACTCACCCACATTGTCTGATTTTAGGCATTTTACCTTGTTCCCTGTTTCATTCTCAACAAGAACTTTCCACTTCTTAAAAGTGTGATAGACGTCAGATTTCTGTCTGATGGCGTATATCCAAGTCTTTCTACTAGCATCATCTATAAAAGAAACAAAGTATAAGTTACCTCCAAGAGACTTTACTGTAGTTGGTCCGCAAACATCCGTGTGAACTAACTCCAGCCTTTCAATCTTCTTATCTTTACCATCCCTCCGAAAACTGACCCGTTTTTGCTTTCCATAGACACAACCCTCGCAGAAATCTAACTGAATGTTCTTCATCCCCGGCAATGCATTCTTTGAGTGCAGAATTTTCATACCACTCTCACTCAAATGTCCTAACCTGTGATGCCATAATGTGGTTCTCTGATTTTCTGTAAAAGCCAAAGAGATAGGGTGGTTATGGGTACCTGAAAGAGTGTATAGGGTTCCTACTCTTTCTCCTCTTGCTACCACCATCGACCCTTTGGTCACCTTTCACTGTTTTTCACCAAATGCCACAAAATAGCCTTCACGATCCAATCCACTGATGGATATAAGATTCTTCTGCAGTTCTGGAATATGTCTAACATCCTTCAAAACTAGGGTTCCTCCATTTGATAGTTTAATTTCTACTTTTCCCTTTCCAACAATGCTACACCGATATCTATTCCCGACAGTCACATGTCCATAATCACCATGAACATAATTACTGAAACAATCCCTATGAGGCGTACAATGAATCGAGGCTCCTGAGTCTACATACCACACTTTGGAATTATCATCCACTGTAGCAGAAAGACATAAATCGTCATATGTCCGTTCGTTTGAACTTACCATGTTTGCCCCTTCATCATCACTTTGTCTTCCCCCTGCTCCCTTTTTCTTCTTTGGTTCCGTACAATTATTCTTCTTATGACCTTCCTTGTTACAATTCCAACACACTATGGTTTTCCCTTTGGACTTCGACTTGCCTCTTGATCTTGATCTTGATCTTCCTCTTGTAGGACTTCTTCCCCTGTTATTCTGCTTGTTATTCTGTCTACCTCTGGATTCCACGGACAAAGCAGTACTAGATGATATACCATCACCAATTGTCTTTCTCCGCATTTCATCATTCATCACAGAACTGACAACATCATTAAGTGTTAGCGTTCCAGAAATAGTAGAATTACTCACTGTCGTCACCAAGTTATTCCAACTATCAGGCAGTGAACACAGAAATAACAAAGCCCTAATTTCATCATCAAAATTAATGCCGACAGATTCCAATTGATTTGTAACCCAGTTAAAATCATTTAAATGATCAACAACAGAACCATTTTCAGACATTCTCATATTAAACATTTTCTTCATGAGAAATACCTTATTCGAAGCAGAAGGTTTTTCGTATAATTTCTCTAACGCTTTCATCACAGCAGCAGTAGTTTTCTCCTTGAAGATGTTGAATGCTACTTGTGGGGTTAGGCTAAGTCTTACTGTAGCCAACGCCTTTCTGTCCAAAATCGCCCACTCACTCGCATTCATCGCTTCAGGTTTCTCTCCCACCAACGGTAGATACAGATCCTTCTGATACAAGTAGTCTTCAACTTGCATCTTCCACCATTGGAAATTCATACCATTAAACTTCTCGATCTTTCCTTTACCGTCTTCGGCCATTGCTCCCACTCAAACGTAGAATCTACGTGAGTAAAATTCGAACCCAAGCTCAGATACCAGTTGTTACGAAATGCAGCAACTACGGAGCAATATATTGAAGAACAAAGAAATGAGAAATTAAAAGAAATAAACCAAACGCACAACACAAGAATTACGAGGTTCACCAATATGGCTACGTCCTCGAAGTATGACCAGATTTCAATTTCACTATTCAGTAGCATTACAACCAAAATCTTAACTCCCACTTTATGTTGTGGTTTTCTCTCTTGACCCAAAACAATACAAGACCATGTATATTTATTTAGAGCTAAGAGGTGATCTTTTTCTAAATAACCAATTTGGGACAAGACACTTATATACATGGGCTAAGTTGTGACCTTCTTTCAATAAGTAATGTAAGACAATCTCACATAAACTTGCTTTTGGGTCACTACCTCATTGTAACAATGTCTCTGGATTGAAATCAGGCTCCACATACAACATATATGTGAGCTTCGGCTTGGCTGCTATGTATGGAATTGCAGTGGCTGCTTTGGGGATGCTCAACACCATTGCCACTGGTCTTGCAATTGATGCTTATGGCCCCATAAGTGATAATGATGGTGGTATTGCAGAAATGGCAAGAATGAGTCATAGTATTCGTGAGAGAACGAATGCTCTTGATGCTGCTGGAAACACTACTGCTGCAATTGACAAGGTAGAGCATCTCCATGTTTGGTAATTGTATTAAGTTGGAGAGCTTCACTATAGATCAATATGCTACACTTGAAGCTTTGGCCTTCATGTGGGCTTCATGGCCTTCAGATGGTGGGTAATGTAGGCGTGGAATGTAAATTAGTTGAGCCATACAGAGTTATTCTACTGGAATGCTCATGGTTACAGTAGAAAACACGAAATTAGTACTTACCATTTTATTTGGTTTACTTACCAAAATCCGGGCCAATTTCAGGCAGGGCTTTTTTGGGCTTTTTAGGGTTGGGCCACTTTTCCTGAAACCTTGGCCTGGTCCAAGCCCAGGTCCAAGGCCCTAACTATTCGGGCCTGCACTGTTCATAAAAGGGCCGGGCCAGCTCGGGCTTTTTTCGGGCTGGGCCGCGGGCCGCCCTGCCCGTTTGACATCTCTAAATGGAGGGGTTCTCTTGGTCAATTTACGAGGGCTTGAATCTTTGTATATTATTATAGGAATGCCAACCTCCACAAAAATTTTGA
The DNA here is from genome assembly GCA_033070095.1 of Escallonia herrerae. Lineage (NCBI taxonomy): Eukaryota > Viridiplantae > Streptophyta > Magnoliopsida > Escalloniales > Escalloniaceae > Escallonia > Escallonia herrerae. The sequence goes on along the minus strand of JAVXUP010002245.1, from coordinate 60,261 downwards.
AGGCAATTGAGTAGTAGGAATAGCTTATAAATTTTTACATAATGACGGGTAATAACATTTTGGACACGTTTAACTATTATTTTAGACAATACTTATTAACGTCAGTAATTAAAAGTAAATATATGTATTTAGTGACCATCATTTTTAGCTTTATGTGAACTCGTAGGATCTTCCTAATTCTCACGACCTGGATTGCCACAAATTTTTTAGACCCAAGAAAAGGAAGAGTAAGACAAACTTAGCTGGAGAGAAAATTAAGAAGCTAAATATATGCAAAAGAAAAGGAAAGGTGAATTATGTTCCTTTTTTGATCTGGCCATCTCCCTTTTAATTTTTCTTGAATAGTTTTTGTGAAGAGATTGCTTGTTTCGATAAGTTATTTTCGTCAATTTCATCTGTCAGATTCAGTTGGAATGCGCAAAAAAGTAACTTTCATTGTGATTCAAGGAACGTAATCGACCAAACTTAACATCTCTCATTACCAATGTCTGTGGTGTCTCACCAAACCGTAGTCACTAACAAGCCAACCACGGTGAAAAAGACCACCTCCACCTGAGTCCATTTTAGTGCCCTACCAACACCACACCCTAACTCTCCACCATTTTGAACCATTAATCGAGGACGACACCTATGTTGGAGACAACCATCACAATCGCACTATTGCACACCTCACCATCATCCTCACCACCAAGTTAACCCCGTATTGTCGTTCCACATTGCCACGCCATCACCACGTCGCCAACTTGTGCTGCCGCCATCCACTCGGATATGCTACCCACAACCTCCCCTCGTTGGGATCCACTTCCCACCACCATCATCATCACTACCGTTGACCAATGATTTTGAAAATGGCTGATGCTTATCGTAATGGTCATTTGTAACCAATTTTTAGTCAATCGATATTGTCATACACTGATATATTAGCGCTTGCTAATTTTATAGACGTATCGCGGTTACAACATCATTACAAGCAGTAACACCATTATTTATTGTTACATGCCGTTACAGGTCAACACTGTTGAATCAGTTTGGAGTGGCACTAGCTTCATGGGATAAGAATAGGAGAAGAAAATGGAAGAAAGTGTGGCGTGGCTTGAGAAGAGGAGGAAAAAGGTGAATAGTAATAGCAAAGACTTTGTAGTTTGTTGACTATTGTTGTTGCTAACTTTTAAGTTTAGGTTTAGTTTACAGATTAGTACTTGAGTAGGTATTATCTTTAGGCTTTGGTTCGGCGTGATTTTTTTTGGTAAATAAGAGAATATCATTGATAATTAAAGGGATCACAGAGTTGTCCAGCGGCGAGTAAAGATCATGATATTTTTCGTGACTCTGTGTATACAAGATCACAAAGGTTAGAAACTAATAACGAACCTATAGACCCGATATAAATTATGATTAAATTAAAGTAAAGCATATCCTACACTTTAAATTAACTTTAAATAACAAGTGGAGGCCTAAAGATTATATAAAGCACCTAGTAAACTAAAGACAAAATACTGTAAATCTAAACAACACAAATATTACAATGAGGAAGTCCTAGAGGTTTGGTGTGATTTAGTTCAATACCAAATGCGAGCGATAATTATGTAAAGGTAAGGAATTAAGTTACAATACGTAGCTTTGAGGTTTAGTCTTATGCTAACGTTTAAAAAAATATTCGCAGTTGCAGTAATTGATTTCACGTAATATCTGATAATCCCAATAATGTTACACCGCAACTGCGACCATTACGTATCCCGAAAGCGCAATTTAAAACCGTGCCTTCACCTGAGTCCCCATCTCCAAACGACCAAACCTACCCATTGTCGTCATCAACAACCATCCAATTTCGACGACCATTGTCAGAACCACAAAACCTATCATAGAGACAAGCCACCACCAATCGCTTCGAGATTGAGATCCCCACCACCATGCGACCTCTACAACCAACTCCCCTTACCCAGCACTATCAAAGCGATAGCAGTTGGTGGCAGCGGCTTTGGAAGTGTTCGTGTTTCGGAGAAAAGGGGGAGGCGCTCTTTAGGGGTTTTACCCTGTACCATTATTCATCGAGACCAAATTAAATTTTTTGCCCTCTTTATATTTTGATTAAGTATATATATATATATATATATATATATATATATATATATATATACTTATCGATTACATTCGATGTAACAGATGAAATTGGCAAAAGTGACTAATCAGAATAGACGATCTCTTTAGAAGAACCGATGAAAAAAAGAAGGAAAAGAAGAAGAAGAAAAATCAAATCAAATCAAATCAAATCAAAAGCAAAGGAGGAGGACGATTCTTCCTAAAGAAAGATTAGGAGATGAAACCTAGCGTTCGAGCTCTCCATCCATTGGTTCCCAGTTCTGATAAACCAGTGCATCACTTTTAGGTTCTCACTTTCATACCCGGACAGACAAGAAAAACAGATTCTCTGAAAACAATCCACCCGCATGTTGTCCATATCTGCACTCTTTTTCGCATCTCGTTTTGAGCGGCCAAGTCACAGAGTGGACGACAAACGCTACTTACAAGAACCAAACCTCACTATTTTAACCCAGTATGGTGATTCTCTTGGGTATATTCCCCTCCCTTCCCGCTCATGCTTTTGTGCGTGGCGTGTAAGTTTCAGAGTCACTCCATTTGAATACAAAACCCAAATTTTTACCCCCCTTAAAAACACAAACAAAAATGTCGGTTGTGCAAATTTCAAAATCTCACCGAATCACTTTTAGTTCTCCCCATTGTCTCCACCTTCCTCAAGATCTTCAATGGTGGAATATCGGGAATCGACGCACAATCCACAAACACAAGTATTTGACCAAACTGCCTCCCTCAAGATCTGCCACAGAAGAGATGTGAGAAGGCCAAGAAGATAAAAAAGTCAGGACAGATGGATAGACAGAGGGAGCCCTACAGGACGAGACTTTGAGCGCATTAATGGCTGAATAGACCCTTGGAGAGACAAACCCATCAGTAAAAACAAGTGCTTTTACCTACATTCCTACGATTCCGCTTGTAATCTGGTGATTACGGCCGCTAAAGAAATCCGCTTGTAATCTAGTGATTACGGCCGCAAAAGAAATGTTAAGTGATTTGGGTCGCTTTCAGAAATCATAACAACGTGATCAGCTATGGAAAGTTGAAAAGGGGGGAGAGAGACAAAGTAGCGACAAAAAAGTTACCCACCGAAACGGAAAGTATTGCAACGTTTAGGCCGTGAAAACTACAGAAAAAGGACAGGAATTAGGGGGAGACCGGGAGAGTTTGGTGTATGGTGGTGCTAATCAGTACCCATTTTGGAGTTAGAACTTAAGGGGGTCCATGTTCTAATCACGTGGTCCTGCCTACACATGACTTTCCATTCTATTCTTTTTCTTCTTCACCTCGAGGTTTAGGCGGACCAAACAAGCATTGGTGGTAAGTTTATTTTGCTAATCTTTTGCATTTCGAGCTTTTGAGGTCTGCTCCATTTCCGGGAAGTATACCCAGTTTTGGACTCCGCTTGATTATTACATAAACCCTGAAGCTTATATATGACATGTTTTTCTAGCAAGTGTACTTGCTGATCTTTATTTTGAACTATTGACACTCTTTTGGCATTTTGAGCTTTGAGGTCTATCTGGTTTTGGTATGGAGTAAGCTAATGGAAATTAGGTAGACCCATTTGCTTATTGCACGAACTTTCAAGCTTATGAAGCTTGTATGGTGTGTTTGCCTTAGTTTGGTGAGAATTTGGCACATGACAATATCTGTATTGTAGAGATAATGGATGGTGTATTAAAGATGAGAAGGGAGTGGGGTCTCGTGGTCATAAAAGCCTGCCTATAAACCCGTGGGCTCAGCTTGGTGTGATTGATTTGATAATGCAACTGTCGTTGGGTCATGTGATTGTGGCTCCTAAACATTCTATTGTTTTCTTCGGTTTCTTGTCTTGTGCACTATGCAGTTTAATTTTCTGAACACTGTAAATCGAGCGTGTCTGTAATTTTTTTTACACTCTCTTTGTTGAGGTTAGCTACCTTAAAAGGGCTTAACATTTCGTGTTGGTTTGCTTTCTTAATTTTGGGGCAACGGTTTGTTAGTGCATTGTCAATTTCCATTCTTCTCAATCACCACGGAAAGAAACGAAGGTAGAAAGGGACAGAAACGAAAGGTAGGGCACTTTATTCTTTACGGTACTTAATTGGAAATAGTACTGGTGCTGTTCAGCTTCAATCGCTTTGTTATTCACGTTTCCGTAATGAATGGGTGTTCATTTGCTTTTAGGTTTTTAGCTACAAAGTCACAGAGGTCAGCCTGCTGAATAATGAAGGTATGGATGTCATATGGTCTATAGATAAGTGGGTCACTGCTTTCCTCCTTTAGATGCAATGTAGAGCAGAATAGTCGGTGTAACCTGGGGTATTTTACATTGTAGTACTTTTTGTTTAGAGCTCTTGCTCTCGGAGTATTTCTCAACGCCGTTGTTGTTTCAGTGAGATCTGCATCTAGTTGTTGTTCACCAACAGAAACTCAGTGGCAATTTTGACCTCTGAGAAGCATGGATCTTGCCTATGGGAAGTGTTGGAGAACTTCAAAGGTTTGCCCAATTTTTAACTATTCGTTTTTTTTGTTTTGCACATGTTTAAACCGTTGGTAGTTTCTGGCTTCAGAATAATCTTGCAATTCTATATATGTTTCCTTCTGTTTTCTTAATTGCAGAAGGATTCTTGGAAGACAACCCTGCTCTTAGCTTATCAAAGTCTTGGTGTAGTCTACGGGGACCTTAGCATTTCACCGCTTTATGTCTACAAGAGCACATTCGCAGAGGACATTCAGCACTCGGACACGAATGAAGAGATTTTTGGCGTGCTTTCATTTGTTTTCTGGACTCTAACTCTTGTTCCGCTGTTCAAGTACGTTTTTATAGTCCTTCGAGCTGATGACAATGGGGAGGGTGAGTACTAGAATTAAGTGGCTTTACCTGAAATATTTGGTCAGTGAATTGAAGACATTTATGCATGATCCTGCAGGTGGCACATTTGCCCTATATTCCTTGATATGCAGGCATGCTAAAGTAAGTCTTCTGCCGAACCGACAAATTGCTGATGAAGCACTATCTACATACAAACTGGAGCACCCTCCAGAGAGAAAGAACAATTCAAGGTTGAGAGCTTTGCTTGAGAGTCACAAATCCTTGCACACTGCTTTGCTAATTTTGGTTCTGCTTGGCACTTGTATGGTAATCGGAGATGGACTGCTCACTCCAGCCATATCTGGTAAACAAATCCCTTCGTACACGTGTTTTAGTATGAAGTTTTCTTCACTCCAAGAGTTAATCTGTTTCTTTGTGTAGTTTTTTCTGCAGTTTCTGGCCTCGAGCTATCCATGTCCAAGGAACACCACCAGTGTAAGCTTCTCTTTATTAAGTCATTGACATTGTGATGATTTTCTGCTACTATACGTTGATCTGGTTTAATGTGGTTAGCTGAACAAAGAATCCAATAGAAAATGCTTTGAACATGTTGATTTGGGGAGCCTCATAATTGAACTAGTGATAGTAGGTGGTTTTCGTTATCTTATTATAACAAAATTTTCCAACATTATTGATTGAAGGAGAAAGATGTCTTCCTTTCTCTTGGAAGATAATAAATCCCCTCCTAGTCAATCATTTACTACGTCATCTCACACCTCAAGTTCAGACGAATCCTGCGGTGAATGCTTTCTCACTGAATGTGGTTATTGGATAAATGGAGCGCACTTGATTTTTTACCAAGCAGTGGACAAAGAACTAATTGATCTGGAGTCCCGGGACCGTCCAGACTGTCCAAGTTGTGGCCTGAAATGGTTATTTAATGTTTTAACTTGGTCTGATCAGTTTACTTTCTAGTGTAGGAGATATGATAGTACCATTTTAAAAGTGGAACCATGAACAAGAGATGCATTTTTTTCGAGTGGGTAATGCATGTTAGAATCACAACGTCGGCAAGTTGGGGGACTGAAAGATGTTCTTAATCAATTAAGTAACAACTGGAACGAAAATTTGACATTATGTTGGAATGACCTTATCTCTCTTCATCGTGTTGTTCTTTGGATGACTTTATTTATGCAAGTGGTACGTGTTGAGTACTGGACATAAACTCATTCCTGTGAATGCTTGGAAAGATACAAAATCAAGGCCTTCTTCTACTTTTCTAGGAATATGTGATCTAACATATGATGCAGGCATCACCTGCATCACTATCAACTGTACCCATCATGTGTTTCTCACAATTATGTTCATACTTCCATCTGCAGATGCAGTGATTCCGATCACTTGCTTCATACTTGTTTGCCTCTTTGCTCTGCAACACTATGGCACACATCGAGTTGGCTTCTTTTTTGCGCCAGTTGTGCTGACTTGGCTACTTTGCATTAGTGCCCTTGGCTTGTACAATATATTTCACTGGAACCGGCAGGTGTATCAAGCTCTTTCTCCCTATTACATGTTCAAGTTCTTGAAGAAGACAAAAAAAGGAGGATGGATGTCTTTGGGTGGAATTCTACTTTGCATAACAGGTGCACACTTTGAAACGATTGCACATAGTTTATCTTGTCTCGTGCTTGTCTTAGTCCTGCACGTCTGAATACATGAAGAATCGTATATGCTGTCCCTGTTACAGACGCAACCAATAGAACAGACTTTGACATGGATATGCTGCAAATACCTTCAGAAGTGAAATGCTATTTTGCCAGTGTGGTGCAAAAATTGTTGAATAATGTTGTTGTTTGAGAATGATGACTTGTTATGTAGTAAATGCCGTAATTTCTACTGCGGTGTGAGTTTCAAATTCCAGGGGCTGTGTAATAACTTGGAAAGTGGGACGTCAAATAAGTATCTTAAAGTAAGTCCCAAAATCACAGTTGGCGTGAGTCATACTGATTAACCTGGATATGACAATCAAGATTTACATTCGTCTGATTTATATGCCATTATTTGTCCGTCCTTTTGTTACACGTTATATCTATATTCACCTCTGATATAAACAACAAAGTAGACAGAGGAATCAAAAAACCATTCCTATCTCTGTTTTAGAAGTCGCCTTACTGATACTAACAATGGATATTGTCATTTCTTCGGCTTGGAATGCTATGTTTCGATTTATTGACGTAGACTACTGCCAACTAATGCTATTCTTAAAATGCAGGCTCAGAAGCAATGTTTGCTGATCTTGGTCACTTCTCTTACACTGCAATTCAGGTACCTCTGGCCTGACCGATATTTTATAAACTTTGTGTTTAGATAGGTTGTTGTGCTCAGAATTTCTGACCAAACAATGTGGCTAGTCTGGGCCTTAGTTGCAGGAAACTCCTAATATGGTGACGTTTCTCTCTCGGAAACTCGCTTTTGCAATCCCAAGTTAGGAGCTCCATGGGATCTCATCCCAAGCTAAGATGGGAACTCGATCCCGCTAGCTGGATAGAGATGCATGGAACAAGTGATAGAATACATGAAAATCAAGCTCTTTTCAACTCAATTCCTTGTTTCTCTCTTCCTTCAAGTCCTTAAAGTCTCCTTGTTTGTTGTTTCTATCTATGTAAACTATGCTAAACAAATGATAATACTCTTTTCGCATTTATTTATTCAAGCCGCTCCCAACCTCAGATTCTTCTTGGTGCTTACGCTTACTCTTCCCCGTCCCGCTCCCGCTCCCGCTCCTGCCCCCGCCCCCGCCCCTGCTTTGTGCAACTAAGGTCTGGGCCCTTTCACTTTAAAGCAAATGGACAGTGATTTTCATTTTGTCTTGAAAATCCCAGTTTTTTCTACTCCATCCTGCATGAGATTCTCTAATGAAATGATTCGTTCTCTTATCTCCTTAGTTTGGTTATTGTGGTCTGCTACTAGCCTACTACTGTTTGTGGCCTATGAAAGATTTGTTTTTGCATTCAAAAGGACACTTACTCTTTGTTCTTCTGCAGATTGCTTTTACCTTTCTGGTTTATCCTGCTTTAATATTGGCATACATGGGTCAAGCTGCTTACTTATCAAAGCATCACAGCACCACCTACCACATAAGTTATTATCTCTCTGTTCCAGGTAATACTCTTGTCATTTTACGAGCTATAACGAAGTTTGTTTAGGTTATCTACATGCCCTGTGCCAGTCTCCAAGGGTGCCAAGGTTTAAGGCAGAACTTGGGCAAGGACTTACCCAGGTTGAAGATGAACCATGATTATAATTACTACGTGTTGTTAAGTAAATTATTGTTATTTCCGTTACTATCATTAGTATTATTAGAATGATTGTCATCGACATGATTGCCTTATACACATTGATCATCATTGGCGATCTCCCATTTCTGTTGTCTATTACTTCTTTTCAGCTTGTTGTTGCATGGCATCCACATGATTAAGGTACACACAGGAACGTTGCCAGAGCCATGTCAACGCCTTCTAGGGTAATTGAACTGTAGAAGAGGACCTTACAGCTTTTCATGCTGAACCATCTATTTCTATTAGTAGCTTAAAGACAAAGATTACTGTTGTCAACCAAAGTAGTCACAGTTGATTGATGTTTGTGTCGTTGTCCCACAGCCTAATTGAAGTTCAAACAATACTATTAAGTGTACCATATTTCTGCTTATGCAGATTAATAGAAAGTGATTGAGGACATAACTTATCTCAGTAAAGTTCCTTAACTACGATCTTTTTATATCTGCAGTAATGCTCTCTTTGTGAATAGCGTACAACTTAAAGTGCTTCAACCTGGGGTATCAGCCCTTAAAATTGCTTCAGAAATTCTAAGCTTGAATTTCTCTCCAGTCTTTACTAGCCAAGCACATGCTGAATAAGCTCATTAGAGTTCATTCTCTAAGAGAAATTTTTTCGAACTTTTTTGTGCTCTTATAATGGGTGTTTGGTGTTGTGTAACATGGATTTTCTGTGAAAAAAAAATCGTTTTGCGTTGAGATTGATTAATTGCAATTCTGTTTGGACCTTAAGATTTGGTTTCCACAGTGACCTTATCTGGTGTGTCATGGCCTCGATCTCGTTACAACTAGTCTTGTTCCCGCCGTTAGTCCATTTCTATGAAGTTGGATATGTATGTATGAACCCCGCCTATGAGTTTAAAGACCGTGTAGTTACTCCTGGTTCTGTCCAAGTTGATGCTGCTTAAATGACTTGCAACTTCAAATTAGAAGGACAAGTTTTCTTTACAGTTCATGCCTTGTAGTTCACTAGCATATTAGCTTCTTTTTCTAGCTAATGTTTCTTGCATGCAGAAAGTGTACGGTGGCCAGTGCTTGGAGTAGCGATCCTTGCATCCGTTGTGGGAAGTCAAGCAATCATCAGCGGAACATTCTCTATCATCAACCAGAGTCAATCACTGGGTTGTTTTCCAAGGGTTAAGGTTGTTCACACGTCTGATAAAATACATGGCCAGATCTACATCCCTGAGATCAATTGGGTGCTCATGGTCCTCTGCATAGCCGTGACTATTGGGTTCAGAGACACCAAACATATGGGGAATGCATCAGGTAGGTTACAGATAACCATGTTTCTTGGTAGTACTGTGGTTAAGTATATCAATGCAAAATATTGATGTCGACTTGCTTATACTTCAAGCTCGTATTAAACCGCAAAACAACCATAAAAACCTTCTGTAAGGCAATGTTTGAACTATCGTTCGTCTGTTAGAGGGGAATGGTTTTATATATCACTACCTTCTAGATTAACTAACATAAGGTGGCATCTTTACCATTACTCCACAAGATCAAACCACGCTTTACTGTGCACGGAAGTCTTCTCAGCTATCTTTTTCTATAAAAGGAAATTTAATAAGCAACTCTAACACTGATCAGAAAGTAACTTTCCAGTATGAGATCTGTGTGTGCTAGTAACATGTTAGGAGACATTTCAACATTGATAATTATACCTGGGTGTTATCAATTGCAGGGTTAGCAGTGATGGCGGTAATGCTAGTGACCACTTGCCTAACATCCTTGGTCATCATCCTCTGTTGGAACAAGCCTCCAATTTTAGCTTTTTCTTTCCTACTTTTCTTTGGGTCTATTGAACTACTGTACTTCTCAGCTTCCCTTATCAAGTTTTTTGAAGGTGCCTGGCTTCCCATTCTCCTCGCTCTCTTCCTTGTTACGATAATGTTTGTTTGGCACTACGCCACCATCAAGAAATATGAATATGACCTCCATAACAAGGTTTCCTTGGAATGGCTCTTAGCCTTGGGTCCAAGCTTGGGCATTGCTCGAGTTCCTGGAATAGGCCTTGTATTTACGGATCTCACTTCTGGCATTCCTGCAAACTTCTCACGTTTTGTTACCAATCTCCCTGCCTTCCACCGTATCCTTGTTTTTGTGTGTGTAAAATCAGTGCCAGTTCCTTTTGTGCCTCCAGCTGAGCGTTATCTTGTTGGCCGTGTGGGTCCTTCAGCTCATAGGTCCTACAGGTGCATTGTCCGTTACGGGTACCGTGATGTGCATCAGGATGTCGATTCTTTTGAGTCCGAACTTGTTAACAGGCTGTCCGACTTTATCCGCTATGATTGGTGCCGGGTGCATGGTGTTGATAGTAAAAATAATGATGATGATGGATCTCGATCTGGTGGTTCCTCAAGTGATTGTAGATTGGCAGTGATAGGGACTGTAGCATTCTCTGGTACACCAGCTTTTGAAATTGAGGAATGTGTGCAACCAGCAAGTGTATCTGTTGGGTTCACAACAGTTGAGAGTGTGACAGATATTATTGAGATGGAGCCAATCGGTGCTGTGGAAAGAAGAGTGAGGTTCGTGGTTGATGACGATTCTGAAGCCGATGCCCAGTCTGAAACAGATATACAACTGCGAGAAGAGCTAGAAGATTTGTTTGCGGCTCAACAAGCTGGAACTGCATTCATACTCGGAAACTCGTATGTCAAAGCTAAGCAGGGATCGTCTCCGTGGAAGAGGCTGGCAATCAATTTCGGGTATAATTTTCTGAGGAGAAATTGCAGGGGAGCAGACGTAGCACTCAAGGTTCCTCCAGCATCTCTCCTCGAGGTCGGCATGGTTTATGTTGTGTAAGCTATGGATGTACTAAGTCTTACTGCTTATGTCATATAGAGTTAGCCATTCAGGAAATATGCATGTAAAGTGATTGTGTAGATTAATAGGAAAATAGTGCTTTGAAGTGTATTTAACATTAGTTGAATGGAGAGAAATGAAAAGGAAAATCTCTCCTTTTCTTGTCTGAACATTGATTAATTGGAAAATAGTTACTAATGTTTGGGTTTAAACTTGCCCAAAATTGAGTTTGCCCAAATGATTAAACCATCCAAGTCGACCCGTTCAATTTGTTCAACCCATGGAACTAAACCGTTGAAACTGTTCGATTCGTCCAATCCGCGGAACTAAACCGTTGAAACCAAACCGTTTGGTTAGGTTTAAATTATACATGGAGCTTAGACTAAAGTTTGTTTTTGAGCCAATCTTCTCGGTCTTTATTGGCTCGAAGCTCTTGATTTTTTTGTTCTCCGAGTCCAACTTTTCCTCCGCGGCGATAAGGGGATAAAAGATCAACTACTTTAATTCCGGTTTCGAAAATACTCGCAACCAAATTGAAGTTGTTGATATAATATTCAACTTTCAAACTAAACCAACCAAATCATTCTCACAAGAGGCTTGATCGTAAAATTAAAACTGCACCTCCTAAATTGAGTAGTCAGTCAAAGGGCCACGTAGTCTCAAATTAGCCACCAGGTACTCAGTGGTAACCATCTTCTTTGAATGACACGTGGCAGTAATCCAGTGGCTGAACTCACGAAAAACACTAGGCTGCAAAATAGTGCCACTTGATGTCTAAGTTATCTCACTGGACTAGATATAAGGTCCAGAGAAGACTGAATCTTTGAGAGAGGGAGAGGGGAACAGGCATGGGACTCAGAGCGCTGCCCTTGTCACCTTCACAAAATGGCTTTCTTCCTAAACTGGGAGTTGCACAAAACTTGTCCACATATAATCTCAATAGAAGCTCCAAGTTGAGAGTGGTATCAGCCAAGTCAGACAAGGAGGATAAGGAAGAAGAACCCAAGAAGAGGAAGCAAAATCTGTTTGAAAGTGTAACAGAAGCCCTGGATTTTGCCCAAGTTAGATCAGCAGAGGATGCTCTACTTCTGGATGATGCCAGGGAAGCAACAAAGTCAGGAGAGAAAATGACCAGAGAGCAGGTAACCTCATCATTTGTTTTCATATATGGGGATCAAACTGTAGTGTATTCACTAACTGCTGATTGAGACTTCTTATGTGTTGCAGTATGGTGCTCTTCGAAGAAAAATTGGAGGGACATACAAAGATTTCTTCAAATCCTATGTTGATGGTATATTCATTAATTAACTTTGATTCCCCATTTCCCTCAAATTACTAAAATGGAGTTTTTGTTGCTCTTTCCTGACCTCAAAACGTGCTGTGTTCTTCTTTTCAGTTGATGGGGAATATGTGGAAGAGGGGTGGGTTGACAAAACATGCAAAGTCTGCAAGAAGGATACCAAGGGTGAACCGAGGCAAGTTGACAAGTTCGGGAGATACATTCATGTAGCATGTGCAGAGAAGTCCAAATCTGGAAACTTTTTTACCAGGCTTTTCTCAGGATGAAGATGACGACTCAAAAACTGGTCCAGCTCTTGAAATTTTGTGACAGGACTCTCTTATCAAATCCACACAAATGACTGATATGGTTATCCTTCGATCTTTTCCCAGATTCTGTAGCTTATTACACATGAGAAAGCACGAAATGAAGACAGGACATTCATCCATTTTACAGCCCGCCCTTCATAAATTGTATCTATGCACCATCCATTGCTAGCTTTATGGTCGTTCAATCTTTCTGAGAGGTGTCTCAAATTTGAAAACAAAACTTGAAACAGTTGTGTTACATAAACACAAGATTTCCTGTCACCTCAGCATATTGAAGGACTTCTCATTGCCATTGCAATCTGCCCCATTTTAAGGTGGCAACAGCAATTTTAATTGAAATCAGAAAATAAGTGGGGAATAATTAAGAGGATATGTCTCCATTCAAATACCTTGAAACTACTCCGCAGTATCAAAATCTGCAAAAAACTGGTTCCCTTTTCAGAATCTTCAAGGTGACTTGAGTATTTTTTGGAGTTGAGTTGGATGAAAATAAAATGAAGCAACGCTAAATGACTAAACAATAATCGAACTGTTTCGTTTGATTACTTTTGTTCCTTTTTAATATCTAGTTAAGTGACTAAATTTAATATCACGATGAAAGTGTTTGAATTATATGAATTTCAATTTTCAAACCCTCAAATGCAAACGGTGTTTCGTTGTTGAATAATGTATTAACCATATAAAATAAGATGGAAACAAACGAAACCAACTTTCCTAAAGCGCATCATAATGGCTCAAATTGGCGGGAAGACATGTCAACGACATTTGGCGGGAAAATAGACCTACTTAGCGCGGGAAGGCAATGGCGGCAGCATATCCATCGGATCACAGACACGCACAAGCACAGAGAGAGTGTAGAGAGGACAGAAAGAACAATGGTGGGGAGACCGTACGATTGCCTGGCCAACCCCCTCGGAGCCGTACGATTGACCTTCGAGAAGGCCGTCGCCTCGGTATCCGATCCGGCCACGGTGGGCTGCAGGGATTGGGGCGCCACCGATCTCTTCCGCGAGTTCCTTTACGACAATGGTGGCCTCTCTCAGGTCCCTCTTCACGTCTTACTACTCCTCTATGTGATCTAATCGATTAGCCTCATCATTATCACTATAGTCCTATCGAGGTTTTAGTAGAACCCTAGGGTTCAAGTTCTTATATGCTGCTCTTGATTCCTAGGAATTGAAGTCAAACAGTGTTAGTCATTGGGCTCCAAGAATCACAATCATTTGCTGTGTCGGGATCATGAATACTACATCAGTTCTATTGGATCTTCTCCTTGACCTTTTACAAATTTCTAGAATAGACTAAGCACATGTAAACGTTGACTTCACTCACTAATTTTATACTAGGTCGACTTGTCAGATGATACTTCTGAAAAGTCTCTTTCATTATGGAACGAAGGGAGTAGCTTTTGCTGAATATGAAAAGTCTTGTTGGGGTTAATTGCTTTTACAGGTTTTGAATATCATGGGTGATGTTTTCTTTTTGATGCTACATTCACTTCTCATCTAATTTGAATTGTGAGAACTGTTATTGAGCAAACTGTACTGTCCAGTTACTTCAAAGCAATCACAATTCACAAATTTGCCAATGCAAATGCTGATTGATTGCTAATTGCCTGCTCACGTTATAGTGGCCTCATGTCTGTTTTGTGTATTGAAATGGCATGCGCTGCCTTCTTCATTTTTTGATGGACTGGATTTGATGCATGATGGGTTAGGTGCCAACACTTAGTGCCTCGACTGTGCACTCGATTCAACCCAATTCTCTTGTTCGATTTCGAGGAATGATACAAGACATGCTGGGTAACGAATTTTATGTTGGTGCTTTTAAGGTACTTTTGGTCTCCCTTTATCTCCTGTTGAATCTTCACTTTGTTTCCTTACTTAGAACTTGACCATTGAAATATGGTTTGTCTTCTCCATATAAGGATGGAGGTGTGTGGGATACCAACAAGTTTACAGATGTATGCCAATATTCCATGCATTCTTCTTGCGACACGCAAATTTGGGAACGCCGATTGCTGTACTGTGTTCCTGTGAGTCTTGTGTCTTTTTTGCAGTCATCGCACATAGATATTTACTTTGATTAGTTGGGCTACATGACCTTTTCTGGAGTGATATGTTATAGGATGTTTCTAGGCTCACGTTATTACTACTCGCTGTGGTTTCTGCACAAGTTGATGCAAGCTATGTTTGTTCACGTTCCTACTTTTTAGGTTCCGGGGCAGAATTACTGGACTGATTCTTCTTCTGAAGCTGTGAATAATCCATGTACAAATTCAACATCCTCACCGCGGGAGAAGCGCCTAAGGGAGGATGACGCAGTTGCTGATTACATGGATATGCAAGTAATGCCATTTCCTCAGCTTTATGCAATTTTACAATTTTGCACTCATCTGCTCAAG
Source organism: Escallonia herrerae (assembly GCA_033070095.1). Lineage (NCBI taxonomy): Eukaryota > Viridiplantae > Streptophyta > Magnoliopsida > Escalloniales > Escalloniaceae > Escallonia > Escallonia herrerae. Next base: position 45,213 of record JAVXUP010002245.1, on the reverse strand, counting down.
AGACTCGCTTGTCTTTTTCTTGGACTGTCATAATGGTTCAACAATTGAGTTACTCACTTCAATTCAAAGGGGAAAATTTTCATTTTGACTCTTCTAGTTGGAGTTTTCTGATTTCAGCGTGCATATTGATTTTTATCTTCAATGTTAGGTCTCAGGTGAAGAGTTTCAGAGTCCTCCATGTCCGAAAAAGATGGTAAGACCACGATTTTCTACATTCTGTCTTTCTTCTTTCACCAGGAAAAGGCGGAAGACTCGACTAGATTGATTTATTCATCCAAGTTTTTAGCTTTTGGAGGAGTAAAGAATTTTGTTAGTGTAAGAATCATATCTGGAGGCTGATGATAGGTAGGGATATTATACCATTCTTGGGTTAGATTTGTCTTTCATTGAACACTGGCTTGGAAATGCTTTAGCTTCCATTATGGTACAAAACTCTTTTATACTCGTTATTAGAGTGTAACTTGTATTTCCTTTGTTAGCGAGAGGGTGGACTTCCTTCCCAGTCTTCTCGTCCGCAGGAGTCTACTAGTGAGGCAACTTGTTCTGGTACAAGCATGATGCCGGAATTCGACCACAAGTCCTTTCCCTGTCTCGTGAAGGTAAAGGTCATGTCTATTCTTGGTGCAATTGCCTTTTCCATCTCATTCTCTCCATTGCATGTTCAACTCTAAAGTTTCTTACATGTCAATTTATTTGCGCAGATATATGACTCTCCAGACTCTGACTTGAAGCTGAATGATGTATTTGAGTTTGTTGGTGTCCTTACTCTTGATCCGGAGCTTACAGTAAGCAAAGATGACTCTTCTGATGAGTTAACAAATGGTTTCTGTGAAGATGCCTTGTCTCATCTTCCTTCTAGCAAGGTACTAATCCACTTTTAGGTTGCTTATATTTTGGTTTACTATATATCTTGCATATTGATTTACATTTTCAGTGTTTCAGTTTTTGGTTTTTAGATTTGGCAATCAATGATGTTGCCATTCAATATTCTAAGTACGTATGATAGCCAGTAAGGTTTCCCATGGCTAAGTATTTCCTTTATCGTGATATCTAGCTTTTTCACTTCTTCTCAAGTACTTATGATATCTTGATCTAGGACAAAAATTGTACCATTGAAGTTAAATGTAATTTTAAAAAATGGCGGTTGTAGACTATGTCGCTCCTAATGAATAGTATGACTTGGCAAAGTATCAACTTTAGAATCACTGTAAACTGGCCTCAATTGTATGTCCTTTTAATATAGGAAGTTCACTGATAAGGCAAATTGTGGAAACTTGTTGAAGTATTAGGTTCAATTTAATCTAACAAGATACAAGTCAAAGATCAAGGAAATAATGGCTGCTGCGCAAAACCAAAGTGTCCCTTAAGCACAAGGGAATTCCCACTCACTCAATATGCAGACTCCAGATCAAACCCTACCATCGCGGCAAGGGTAGATGGTTGCGACTATTTGGCCCTTCACCAAGGAATTTCTTCATTGTGAAAGGTGGACTCAAGGACTATAAGCAATATGACAATATTCTTCCAGATTTTCTTATTTGTTTTTTCATAGTGCTCTCATACTACCATAAACATTCCCGTGTCTTGTATTCAAGTCGCTTTAGAAGTAGATTGTCCATTTGACGAGGACCCATCAATCGGCAAAGATATCGTCTTTAGTTGTAACCCACTCTTTTTTATAGGTACCAAGGCTCCACTGTATCATACACAGGAAGCTCGCAGTTCATGACTTTCTTCCCTGTTCTACAGATATGGAGGTTGTTAACTTATAACTATATAATCTGCCTTGTCTTTCCGGCTTGTGCTTATTTTCTTTGTTGTGCTACTTTTTCATCTATGCAGCCTAAAAGTGATTTGGTTAAAGGGATAAGGGAAGCTCTGTTGGGTCATCTGACTACTGTTCTTGGAAATGATGGGGTGGCAGCTAATTTCATGTTATTGCACCTTCTCTCAAGGGTATAGAATTTTGGCACTCCTACTCTTAAGTTTAGAGTTGCACATAAACATGTTGTTTCTTGTACCAAAGCAATTATTTTCGATATTTAATCTGGATTATATTATAATTCCCACTACATAACATCTGTGGAGATATATGACAATTTATAATGCAGGTCCACACTAGGGTAGACACTGTTGCTGTGGGAAAACTTTCACTAAATTTTACATGCTTTAGCAAGGAAAGCATGTACGTTTTTGGCAACCGCATCAAACTTGCAGTTCAGAACTTTCTACCTTTCACACATTTTCTACCTCTAACAGTGGATTATCTCAACACTGCTTCACTTGCCCCAGTAAAAGATTACGAAACAAACAGGTAGTCAAATATCTCCATTTGTGCAACACCTTACCTGTGAATTGTTTATGTATGAACAAATTTCTAAATAGTTTTGTCACAACTTTGTATTGTCCCCGCTGCAGACTTGTGTCTGGGCTGCTGCAGCTAGCTGAAGGCTCGCACCTAACAATTGATGAGACTCAGTTGCAATCAGGGACCCTCAATCCTACAGGGGTTGAAAATTCAAGATTGCTAAAGAATCTAATGGAGTTCCAGAAGGTAGCTACTGAGATTCGTTCCTTGTGTTTTATAGGTCTACCTATGTATACGTCTTGCATGAACTTGTTTTCTTTAATTGTATGTCAATGGTCTTTTATAACTATATGATATGATATACCAGAGTTTTAAGAGTGGTTCTAGCCTACTTTGTCTCCCTTTTTATTTGAGAAAGTTGTACTTAGTATGTGTTTTTTGGTTTCTTTTTTATTCTCAGGTAGAGTATGACTTTAAATTCTATAAAATGGAAATGACAGCAGATGTTCAATTGCTAGTGCTATCCGAGGGGAAATCTAATATCCTGCCAGCAGATCTAGTTGTTCCTTTTTGCCCATCTTCAGTGGATTCTTGTGAAATTGTGGATGTAGAAATACTGAAATTATGGAGATGGTATTTGGCTATTCTTAAAACGTGGCCACATTCTATTGACTCAGAGATGCAGAAGGTACGAGTTGAGCTTATCAAATTACCATGTACATCATTTAGCAATGTTGTATACAAGCACCACTTTAGGTATTGGATTTCATCTGTGTTTTTCTTCCCTGGAACTCATAAACATTTGAACAAAATACTCCGGGCTTTACCATTCTGGTAAGCGATGGCCTACACCAAGATCTTAGCTATTGAGGACTCATGATGAGCTCATACTAGGACTTAACCTACTATCGCGTCAGTACCTTGCGCGGGATCAGGTAGAGTCGCCTTCAAAAACATTGTGTTGAAGAAGGAAATACATTTTTTTTTTCCAAATACTGTCCAAAATGCTCGTTGGGTCCCCAATATAGCATGTTTCTTGAAGTGATAGTTGGTATTCACTATGTTGTATGTGTTTAGAGGAAGTCTTGGCTTGCAAATCTGTCAAGTAGAAGTTACTGTTACTGAACTTGGTCTTAGCTTTTGTTATTATATGTAGCTTTTGACCTTAATACATTAACTAAAATTTTACAGGTGGTAGAAGATGACTTGGTGGCAGCTCGAAAAGCGGATCGGAGCTTAGGGAGCCAAGATTTTAGCAGGTTAATTGCGAAGCGCAATTATGTGCCATATGCTTTTGCATTTTGTCTTCGTGAACAATTTTTCAGCCAACAATATATGTATATATATATATATATATTTTTTTTTTTTTTGCAGATTGCTGACGTTGGGCCGTCTAATGGCGATAAGCTTTGGTGAGAAGTCTCTGTCCCTGGAACATTGGCAAATGGTTAAAGAGCTGGAGAGGCTGAGACGGGAGAGGTTGCAATCAAATGTGCCATTAATTAGTAGTTAGCTCCTTGGAAGAGGAAACTCCAGAAACTGAAAAAGTTTAGTAACGATGTTAATGTAAGTAATTTGGCTCATGTTCTTTGTGCTTTTTGTAAAGGACTACGTTGTCAACCTTCTTCATCTTCCGGCTATGTACTTAGGGATTAAGCGTCCAAGGGTTATCTGCAATTTTTCTTGACGCTGAACTTCGATCCTTTAATTTCTATGCCAGAAAGGGTACCTAGAATGTGGATGTGCCAACATCGAAACTTGTTGTTTTCGCTGATAAAGTGAGGGGGAACCAACAGTAACAAATCTTTGACTTCTAAGATCTTTTGTTCCACAACATTTTTGCTAACAACGCTAGTGCAAGAGATTGCTGCTAGCGTTTTGTTGTAGTTAAAATTTTTTGTAATGACAATTTCTGTCGTTAGAAACATTTAATGACATTTTTTAGTATGTTTTGTCCCTAGATTGCCAAATGCCTCACAAGGAAAATGGACAAAATCACAAGGTGAAAGAAGTTCAGTTTGGCATAATCTAATACCTTTGCCTTGGTCAACACAAATCATTTTTCCGAGCTGCAGTGTATCAAGCCTTTGCTTGTTTTAGCATGCTAAACTCCTTTTGGATCCAAACTACTGTTTAAAAAAAATTCTGAAGAAGAAGTGGGCAGAGCAGAAGGAGTCCACTGGGTTGTTTTTCTGGGGCAAACCTATGTGCCTGTATGTTTGTGCTTTAAGAGCCGATAACAAGGAATTGATCTAGTGATTAACGTATAAAAACGATTAAATGTTAGTAACGAAAACTAAGAAAATAGTAAAAAATCCAAATCGCCCCAAATTGTCCGTTCAGAGTCCAATAAACGGAATATAAAATTGAGTTTAGAAGTTCTTTCTTAAATGTAAAAAGTAGACAAAACTTAAAAAGTGATAAAACACTTTTGGCGACAAGACATCATAGATTCACCCACCGGCCAGGACCAAAGTTGAGAAAACAATACTCCCTCCCCTTCCGTTCTAAAATAAACGCGTCGAATTGAAATGCAATTTTCTTTCGTCCCGAAATACTTGGCATTGAACATTTTAGTGAATGCACAGTGGAATATTACTGTTTATTTCGGTGTTTCACAGTGAGAAGATTTGATTCAGTCCAACACTCCATTGTCGAAGCAGTAGAGAGATGATAGGCAGATCTCGCATAGAAGCGATCGTATCGTTCTTCGTAACGGTTCATCCCCACGAGACCTCCGCAGTCTTCTACTCCACTTCGTCTTTCTTCTTCGTACGTTTCAAATTAAACCCAATCCCCCGTTTGTTTCTACGAGAAAATTGAATTGAGCTGCCGCCTTTATATGTCTATTTCAAGGAACTCATATCGCTTCTTTCGTTAGTAATTGTTTCTAATTTATCGAAGTTTTGCAGATTTTGAGCGCGTACTTTGTTCTTCTTCCTTTACGCGATGAAGGCGTGATTTCGCTAGGGTTAGGTAACCTCCCGGGATTGTTTGTAGGGTCATTGTTGCTCACATTGGTTGCCGCACCTGTATCCACACTCATTTTCTCATGGCCTAGTCTTCCCCGAGAAAAGGTAATTTTTATCCAAACATGTCCGCAACTTGTACAAGAATTTGACTATTTATGTTTTTTATCCTGGCTGTGTAAACTGTACATTGTGTGTCAGGAGAAGGCAACTTAGTCTTAGGTAAATCAACAGATTTAACTTAAGTTTCTATCAAAAGCTAAGGAAAATTAATTCACATTTACTCTGAATTGGACTAGTGCTTCAAATTGCATAAAATATCTCTTTTGAACACTGCTGGAAAATTTCACAAGTTCTGTTTGTCCACTTTGCTGGATTTAGTGAGATAAGAAAACGTCCGTGATTCCTACGGTTCTTAAACTTTTCGAATGGCAATTGATTGTTGTAACACCTCCTGTTTTTGGAAAATGTCCTTAAGAGATAAGAAAACGTGCACAGTATATTGGAAACCTTTGACTGATTCCTGTGCACTTTTACATATTAAATTGCACCTTTTATCTATGTCAGCGCTTGATAGGTATGGTTTAATTCAGTTCTAAGCAGCGACAACGTTGTTATTTTTTTGAAGTTTACATCTGGTTCCTGCGCATATCATCATGGAATATGTGTTTTTTGAAATTCCAGGGTTTGGTCTTGATACATAGATTTTTCAGTGTGTCTCTCGTTGTATTCTTCATTCTGTGGCTTTCTTCTTCGCCTGGATATTCACTTCGCAATTTCAAGGTTAGTTAAAAATGCATTGACAGGAATATGCATATAACATACTGGAATCAATATTCTTTCTCGGTCTCTGCACTGGACTGACCGGCAAATTTTAGGGGCTTTTCATTGTGCCCAATATAAAAGAGGAGCTAAAGGTTGCAGTTAGTCAAACCACTCCTGCATATTCAACTAATTGGGGCGACCATGGATGGTTTTACACTTCAGTGAGGATTGGCTTGTTTCTATGGGTATTATACCGTTTTCTTTTGCTGTTTTTGTCTGTTGTAGCCTTTGTCATGCATGAAGACCAAAATATAGCCCCTATCAGGAATTTTAGCATACTTTTGCAGGTCGCTTTGCTTAACCTCATTACAATATCTTCAACCTGGGCAAGAGTCATCGATGTCATGGACAGTGAGGTATGTATACTGCCATGCAACATTTGGTCCTAAGTTCATTTTTTGGTCATATATTAACTTTGTCTTGTATTCAGTCAGGTTCAAGATTGTTTGGATTCATTGGTGCTGGAGCTACGTTTGGCCAGCTTTTTGGATCATTGTTTGCCACAGGAATGGCTTGGATGGGACCTTGTATGTATCTTTTTCTGTCCTCTGGGGGTGGACGTGGATAACCTTAACATGCAACCGTGCATTCCTTTCTTTTCTTCCCTTTAAAAATCGTTGATCTTGATCATTTCTTGTCCTTTTTTTCCTTCTTCAGATTTGCTCCTATTTGCTTCTCTCTTGATGGAACTTGCTGCACAATCATCTAAAAGGATTAAGAAGGATATCCCTCATCTTCCTGAAGAACTCTCTCTCATGAGGTCCTTTGCTTTCTTAATATTTGATTTCGTTAGCTGCCATACATTTGATTTTTGGATATGAAACACTCCCATTTCCTTTTGTTAATTTTCCTTTTTTTTGGGGGTTGGGGGGGGGGGGGGGGGTTGTGACGGCTGGGGGTTTACACTCAAACCAACCTGTTGCAGGGTCTGGATCAAAATAGGATATTGACGTGTACATATAAACGTCTTGCAAATAACTAGCTGTTTACTTTGTTGCTGGCAAAAAATGTACTGTGATTCCAATTTTGTGAATGTATCTTGACCTGTACTATATAAATTGGTGCGCACTGGTTTGGGTTGGGTGGAGGTGGGGGAGGGGAGTACAAGAGCTGGGTTAGCAGCTTAGAGCTTGGTGTTATGATCTTCAGGGTGGGCTTTATACATTCTTATTATTCTCTTTTAATGATCTCTTTCCATTCGATGGAAGTCACATTAATGATTTTAACAGGTTGAGCATTTTGTAGAAACTAAAAGGTACGGAATGCTACTTTTGCATGCTGCTAGTAGCAAACTTGTACTGTATTTTTAACTTCTTTAAGTCCTTCTAGTTGTAAGTTCCTACTGTACGGATTTACAACTGCCAACTTGTATTGGCTGGCATGCAGTTACTGTGGCATGACTATTACTTATGCCATTTCCCTTAGGGAGCAAAGGTAGAATAGTATTTTTAATGTTGCCACTTTTAACCTATGAAAGCTCTTTGTTTTCCCCTAAATTTTGTGCCTCTGTAGTACGAAGTTACTATTAAGGGCTATCTTGGGCTAGTCCTCCCCCACCCCGCCTCCTTCCCCTGACCTGTTTGTTTTGGCTCCTAGAAAAGCTGATCCTGATCAAAGGGATGTAACCGATGAACAAACTGCACTTGCTAGCAAAGGATCTTCCCCTAGAACAACTAATTTTGCAGCAAAGCCTCAGCTCTGGGCAATATTAGACGGACTACGGCTTATATTATCATCAACTTATTTGTTGTACGTGTCGTTATTCCTGTGGCTGAGTGCAGTCGTCTCTTCATTCTTCTATTTTCAGGTACGAACAGATTTTCTTCATGTTTTTTTCTTTTTTTAGCAACGTTTTCTTCCTGGGTTGTTTTGTGATGAGTTGAGTAAATGATTCTGTTGTGAGCATGACTGATCAGCATACCTTATATTATGCTTTATATGAGTTGCACTGAAATATATCATGTTCTTCACGATGAATTAGGCAGGGTTATTTTTCTCTTGCTACATCTCCATGCGCGTAGAACTGATTGAAACACTAAAAGCACTACCATTTTCTTTAACTCTCCTCAATATAAGGGCAGATATTTGTTGTTGGAAAAATAAACATCAAGAAATAAACTGTTGCTACATTAAGCTTTTTCTGCCAACATTCTTTTTCTCTTTGCTTTATGATGCTCTTGACTTGTATAAAGCCTTGTAATTCCATTAAGCCCTAAATGGTCTCAGCAATCACATATGATTTTCAATTTCTTAGAAGGTAAAGAGGACTCATACAGGGAGCCACATGAGTTGCAAGTAAGCAGAAGAAATTTTATCAGCAAGTCTATATTTCATTCATTGTGCCTTTGATTATCCATGTTTATGCTTTTAAAAGACGAGTGAATTTGGTTTTTTTCTTTTTTCAATTCAAATGTTCAAATTTTAAAACAACACGGATTGCCACTGAATGAGAAGTCAAAATCATGAATTGAATTAAAAGGTTGTCATACTTCATTTGGTTTCTCATGTTAGTCAGTTGTTCAAGGTTATACCTTTATTTTTTCAGGCATTCCGTAAGATGCATGCTTTGATGAATTGTGAATTCCATTCTTCTGTTCCTGCTTACTTTCTTTCTCCTTTCAACTGCAGAAAGTTACTGTGATTGCCACCACTGTTACAAGCCCTACTGGCAGAAGAAAATTATTTGCACAGATCAATAGTTTTACTGCTGTTTTTATCCTTGCTGGACAACTTACCTTGACGGTATGTTATTTATGGCTTGGAAGAGTATCGCAGAGCATCTTGTGCTCTTGCCTTGAATTTTAATCCCTAACAGGCTCCAACATCATTATGGTCTGCAATTATCATGCCATCACAGTTTTCTAGTTTCTTTTGCAAAAAAGAGATTCTTTGCCCAACTCCTGACTGCGGTCATGAACCATGCGCATTATTGTGTTATTTTGAGTAAACCAAATTTTCGTCTTTGTGAAACTCCTACTTTCCAGAAAGTTCTTTTTCAAATTCTCTGCCTCCGGTGATGCCTTGTTAGCGTTTTTGGACAGCTTCTCTCTGTGTTTTCATAGCTGAGTTTGTATCTACTATGGTTTGTATCCCCTTTGGTGCTATTTTACGAATAAAACTTTTAATTATCGCAACAAAAAAAAAAATCTTTTTCAAGTTCATCTGGTGGGTTATACCGACATTACAAGATCATATGATTTGTACGTGCAAGGTAAATGTGAGATATTTTTTTTGGTGTGAGGGATTTTATGTACTGTGTGCTTGATAGTGCATAGACGAGGTCCTGTGCTATAATATATAAATGTTTTAACTTAAAAGTTTCCAAGCATTTAAATATTGGATGAATTAGTGTACTTTAATTCATTTGCACTACGGTACACGGTGACAAATTCTTTTGTTTCTGTTTATTGATTCCATGACCATTCTTCTAAAGTGAGTAAGTGTACATCTTTTAGTCTGCTTAAGCAGTAGTGGATATCATTTACTGCGGTTCAAGAATTTTGACTTGTTTCTTTTTTTTTTCCCTCTTGTCCTTACAAGTACAGGGGCGCATTCTAACTATAGCCGGGGTAACTACGGCTATTTGCTCTTTACCAGTCATTGCCTTCTCAAATTTAATTGCTATTGCTCTCTGGCCAACTTGGACTGTAGTTGCTGTTTCCGAAACCTTGCGGAAGGTTTGTCTTGTTGAACTGCCTTATTATTATAGTTCTTGTTATTCATTTTTTCCCAAGACAGTGCCGAAGGGTCATAAACTTGAGTTGTCTTACATGGCCTTTGATGTGCCTAGACTAGTCAAAGGTTTCCTGCTTGCGCAATTATAGGTACTGTAGAATGCGGATTTATCCCAAGCATAGAAAGTTCCATGACATTTATGCCTCAACGAGTGATTCCTGAAACTCCTAGTCTAAATTCCCACATCTCTTCTTGTTCAATAGTTTTCAGCATTGAAGATTATTTCATAAAGCACGATCCTTGGCTCCATCTGTAGCCTACCCTATGGACCCCAAGTTGACGAGCAAAACTAACACATTCCTCATGTTACCGGTTCAAAGCCTGTCTTGCAGCCCTAAAACTTTTACGTACAAGGAGAAAAGTTGAACGAGTGAACTGACAAAGTAGATCTTACAATTTTTTACATTACTTTGCAGGTGGTTACTTATGTTGTAACCAGGCCTGGAAGAGAACTCCTTTTTACTGTCGTCTCTCAGGAGGAGAAATACAAAGCTAAGGTATGACTTTTTCTATCCAAATTTTTGGAAAGTAAAAAGTTCTTGATGCTAAAGAATTTTACCGCTACATAAATCAGCATTTCATATTAGTAATTCTTTTGAATGTACTTTAAAAGGCACTTACGCTCTTATTTTCTGGACATATGATGTCTTATTATTATCTGTTGTAGTGGTCACATCAGACATAACTCTTGCCTTATGTATTACGGTCCTAACTGTAATAGTAAATTAATTCAGCATCAAGTCATGACTTGCCATAGATATGATCATACAGGTATGCATAGATGTAGTAGTTCAAAGGCTCGGAGATGTAACTGCAGCTGGAATGTACAAAATACTATATGGCAGTTTTAAAGGAAGATCATCAACCGTCTCTCTCTATGCCTTGCCCGTAAGTAGAGTTGTATCTATATATTTTTTCAAAGAGCAGGATTTTTCAAATGAAGCATCCTTACGTCCTTCTCTGTGAATCAGGTCTGCATCTTGTGGATAGTGACAGCTTTTCATTTAGGGCGCCGGCAAACACAACTCGCGAAGCTCCAGGCCATGGCTTCTACCTAAAATTTCCCCAAAGTTGATAAGATAAGACCCGGGCGATGAGAAAGCAATCTTGACTGGGGTAAGGACTCGCAAAGGATGGCACAATCTTGTCATATATTGCACTTGTAACTTACAAACTGTAGTCCATGGCCAGCTCGAAGGGGCGGTCACTTTCCATATTCATGATAACGCCCTTCTTGAAAGCATAGTAAACCAAACAGTGTGCTGCTCCATTAAGACTAAGTATGACAAATATAGGATACTGGATATGGGCAATGCTCATCTTGATATACATCCTTGTTGACTTAATGACTACTTCCTGAGGTTATAACAAGCACAAGCATGAAAGAAAAAGGATTCGACATAGAATTGCCGTTCATGGTTTTGTGGAGGCTTCAATGAAGAAGTCTGCTGATTTGCTCATCACCGATACTACTGGGAATGCAAAAGTAAGTCCTCAAAGACCCTGGAAATCTAAACTGCCCTCGATTGAGAATAGGTATTGGTATGTATTCATAGTACTCAGCTCTGAATCAGTCGCTTAATAGCACTTTCTTCTCACACCATTTGCTACACCAAGAACCTTGCTGGATATAGAAAACTTCAGCACCAAATATTCGTCGAAAGGATACCATCCCTATCCAAAGAATGTGTTCTTGTTAACTTTATGACTACTTCCTTAGTTTCAAAGCATAAACATGGAATGCCAGTTAAGCCCAACAGCACAACGTTTTCCCAAACTATTCAAAGTTCTGCGGGTAATGGCCAAGCATCACTTTTATAGGATGAAGGCCTCTCTCCACGCAATGAAGCAGTAGCCTTCCCAGTCCCAGGCAAAAGGTGGCCCTTCGCGAGGGCTTGATCAGAAGCTACATACATCACATCTTAGTATAGACAACTCTGATGGTAATTCCCTGCTATGATTAAATGTAACACTGGGAACAGAGAAAACGCCATTTTTAATAATCTCAAGCAAGTAGAATCAGTACATACAATAAATCCAGGCCAACAATAATGCAAAAGCACAAAATACCATCCTGAACCCGAATTAGACCCCCAGAAAGTATGGTTGACGGCAGTTTACTTTCTAATTCCCTGCAACGCCGTGAGCAGGCTCTGGATGGTAGCGAGAAGAGACTCTCCCAATAAAGATAAAAATGGAAACGTCTGCAGCCAGAATTCAATTTGCCAGGCCTCCCCGAGTCCAGATCAATCAGTTTCCTGAAGCTCTTAGTTTCGACATTGTAACAGTCCAGTCTATTCGGTCCATGGGTATACGTCTCCATCAGTATATTGCCATCCCGAATGTCCTTTGGAATTGCATATTCAAAGTCCATATTAAACCGATCCATCCCGCTTAGATCGATCCTGTATTCCTTGAACCAACAGCGACTGTCATAGTCCTTCAAGACCCACATCTCTATCTCTGAATCGTTACATCTGGATACGAGTACAAGGAACCCTCTCAAAGCGACCAAGGTCATCGAATAAGGACCAAAACCCAGACAAATTCTAGGCACCGGGACCATCTTAAACATCTCAGCTTCTACGTCAAAGGAGACTATCATTTCATCGTCAAGTTCCTCATAATGTTCTTCGCGGTACTCATAATGTACCAACCAGTGTACTGCTGCATTAACACAAGGAGGATATAAATAGCATACTGGATAAGGGCAATACTCGTCAGGTACAACTCTCCAATGGCCAGAACTAGAATCTGCACCATCGCGCAAAGTCAGGATCTCGCAACCTATTTCATAATCACCAAAGAAATCAGCCGGATGGTGCACCCAACGTTTATAGAACAAGCGAACCACCTTGTACTCATTTTCATCGGGAAGATATGCAAAACCAACCTTTCCTTCATTGCAGTCATCCAAACAGTGAGTGACACTCGGGAGGGTAACACGTTCACGAGTACTGGGGTTGTAAGCTAGAATACTCGTGAATCCAACATAACATAGTACACTACCAAGATAAGAAGACAGCAAGCGACCAGTGCCGTCCACTGTGAATTCACATTCTTGGAGCAAAGGGCCTTCATCTCCCATGAAGAACGATAAGTGAAGGCGCTCTTCCCCTTTCTTCTTGTCGTAAGAAGATGCGGTAGAGAACAACTGCAGGGGATTCCCCTTCTGAGATCGAACGCGGTGAGAGCGGACCAAAAAAGGGTCAGATATCAGCTTTAGCCATGGTTTGGAGACACACTTGAACCTTGTGAGGGTCTTCACGGGAAGCCTCTCAAGTATGTCCGAGGTCACGTCAGTAGGGCAATGATCTTTCGCCTTTGCCATCACTGCATTAACATGAAATTTAATCTGGGCATTCAAGGTTACGGACAATGCATTCATGCCGGAGTAAAGTGCAAAATGGAAGAAGAAAAACCAAAATTCTATAGCCTAAGGCGCGTCTAAAGATACTATCTTTAAGCTAATATTTCTCCTACTCATTCCAAGTTTGTTACCGGATTAATGACAAATCACCTTCAGGATTATTCAAACCAACAATCTCATTTTAGAATTGCTTTTAGAAATTGTTTATGCAACTGAGAAAGAGAGATGAGATTCTGAAAAATCAGAATGCAAAAATTAATTTTCAGAATCTTATATATAGACTAACAACCACTCTTTAATGAAGAGACACTACCATTAAAGACACTACTTCGGAAATAACTTCTGGTGTGTTTCGAGAATTATTTCAAAGTCACGTAATGTCACTAAATAAATGACTGAAAGAAATAATTCCAAAAATTAGTTAAAATATAGGTCATTAAATCAAGTGCTAAGTGCGTCCACTGAAGCGCACACAATACGCACAGTATACCGCATAATAGCATTTCCAATCTACTCTCCATAACATCTCAAAATAATTCAAATGTATGTCCCATATGCTTGCTTATAAGGGGAGAGAAAATTTCTCTTCTCTCCAATATGAGACAAAGAACAAGATCTTGTGGATCTTAAACTTCACTTACAATACAAACACATGACATAACAATCTATCACCAACATTATAGACGATATATGATCATTACGCTTAGTTTTCCTAACCCAGACCTAGTTACCTTCAGCAAGGAAGATGTAGCCATACTAATCGAATCGTGAGACTCGTCATATTATCGAAATCCCACTTTCGCTTAATTGTATTGTATGGAATCTGTCTCATAACCTACGATTCAAACTTCTCTAGAAAATAATTGTAACGAGAAAGTGGATTCACATCGCCTCAAATATCAGATCACAAACTTTTACATTACGACTTCACAGACTCCCAAATCGCTTGAATAGAAAATTTTGTAATGATGTCTAATTATGAACACAGTACAAGAAGAGATTTGATCATAGAAATAGACAGCCATTAGTAGCCGCATGAATAGAAAAGCAAGGAAAAAGTAATAACAAGAACTTTTTGAATCTTAATCCGTGAGGTCATGGACTAGATACATCTGTGGAAGATCGACTTGATTCACATGGCAGAAAGTAGGGCAAACGATAAAAGTGGAAGGTGCATTGCTCACCTTACCTCCGCTGTGCATGCAGAGACTTTGCTTTCAATTCATGCCGCGATAGATCTAGTTAACTTACCCTAGCTTAAGACGGTGCAACAATTGTAAGTATGCTTGATATAACCGATGGATGAGATATAACGAGCACAACAGTTGTAAGGGTTTTTGCGGTTCTCTCATCTCATCCGTTGATTGTGTCACATCATAAGTAATCGATTTTACTGAATTAGGAAAGTCTCATTGTTGAAAAACTTTGGGCACAACCACCAGCTAGCAGAACTTGTTCAAAATCGAGTGCAGATGTTGTACGATTCGTTCTATGTTAAAACCTTGTCATTCGTCGATGCCTGCCTTCATTTTCTCCGACAGTCGACAGAGATGTAAGGATGCCAAGGGTGGGCACAGCAGAAGTAGAGTGCATCATGGCCTGTGCATTACGGTGCTCCAAAAGAGTAACCAATTAGCAGAAAATTCTGCAGACAGCAAATTTGCAGGTATGAGATACGCAATACTGTCTCAATCTTACAATATGCTTGTGCGCATGTCACATTCTCATTAACTATGTTGCACCACAAAATGAGCTCAAACCATCTTATTCCACGTTGTTTCAACATTAAAATGCTGTTCAGGTTTTCCCGGAGGGTTCAAAGGAATGTGGAGCAAGAAAGAGATTTGCTCACACTTTATTTGGAATGCATAATGGGTTTTTCTGAACTCCATACACAATAAACCTAAGCCTTAGGCCCCAATACCGGGGTGTATCATACATATGAACAAGCAGCCCTGCGCGGAACTTGAGCTTTGAGACATATATGCTTGGTACGCTTCAGTTCCCTCGTGCTCATATAACTGAGTTCGTCACTCTCAGCTGTGAACCTCTGCAGAAGTGAAAAAACAGTCAGCCAAATATTTATAGATATTACAGTACCTCAATTTTAAGAAATATGTTCTGTTGACTTTATAACCTCCTAGATTTTGGAATACCTACACCTTGTATGCTATTAACCGTTTGTTATTACTTGAACCGGACCTAATATCTTTGTTATTTTATCCTTGAAATTAGCTAACAAGGCAAATAGGGAGTGAAGATATGAAGGGATGGGATTTGACCAAGGTGGCTCATCACTTAATCCACTAGGCATCGAGTAAAAAAAAAGTCCCTATTATGGGCAACTTTTAAGGCTGTGGAGCTTGCTCACATGGAAATACAACACTACTCTATGCTGCCTCACTTTCTTTTGCCAATGTTGTGAGATCTGAAAGAACGTACCACCGTTCAAGTTCCACGGAGGGAACGAACACGATCCTGAATGAGTTTCCTCTCCCAATCAGCTATATCTTCAAAGGCATGTTCTGGAAGATTTTCTAAAGGCTCCTTCCACGGGTCATTTTTGGCCAAGTCATAAGTAGCTCCTCGTATTGCTTTTCTGTTTGGCCCACACGGTCTCTTCAGCGTTAGCGTGTTGTACGCCGTGTTCAGCTGTTTAAGAGCATACATTTCAACGTGACTAAAATAAATAAGGCAGTAAATATTACTTCTACTTCTGCTTAAATAGAAGTGCTAGATATCCAGAACATATCAGAAGCGGTTTTAGAAATAAGAGATAATGGCTAGTGAATAATGACCATGCTGAGAGATCGTAACTTACATCCATGTCACAGAACCAGAACATGTAAGCAATTGCAACAGCAGGAGCCCTCCCCAATCCAGCTGTACAATGTATATAAACTCTACCCTTTCCCTCTAAAATGGCCCATTCCACTGAAGAAACAGCTTTTGGCAATCCACTTCTCAAGGAATCTGGATCAAAATCTCTTGCCTGTCAATGCACCACAATAAATTTGGTAACGGTAACCCTCGCAAGCAGCCAGGAGGTTCTTGTATGCTTCCTCCTGCGAGTAGGAGACTCTTAAAGATTCAAGTGATTGTTGTTTATAAGTTCCAACTGCAGGATTTGCGAAGAGAAGCAGGTGCTAGGTACAGCAGTCTCCAAGATTTATATCAGGGACGAGGATAGAGTCATATATTTGTGAATTCAGAAGGAAAAAAAAGAAACACACACGGATGCACTGAGTTTGTATGTTTTGCATGTCTACCTTGAAAGAACCAATGAGACTACTACAATGAGAATTACAAAAATCTTATGCTAGCGTCTAAGAATATTGCCCAGTACACTAGTTTTGGGGCTCAGAAAGCCCAAAAAAGGTTGATATACACTTGACAATAGTTTACCCGTCTGATGATTTTCAGACATCCAAAGTTTGATCATCCTATGCCTGAAATTTCAAGCTAATTTAGTTTTAAATTTACTTCTTCAATGGATACGTTAAGTGTATATGGAAAAACTTGCTTACAGGCCTCCTCATGTGACGGATTTGACGACGTTGACATCTTTCTATAATGGACTTCAGGTCTACCCCCCAGTACTCAATGTCTCCATCCTGCTGCAAGTTAAGAATGTACGCCACATTCACTTCCTCTTTTAGGTGATCTATGTCTTCAGCTTTCTGAGGCTGTGAACCCACGATCAGATTGTCAAGTATCAACGTATAGTTCATACCTAAACCCAGGAATATGTTTCGTTAGATAGTTAATATGACCTCAAAATATCTGTTTTCTCTTATTGAAATTGCATTCTGTTAGTAGCCAACCACGTCAAGTAAAATGCTTTTACACTTATCAAATTCGTTTTGGTTCTTGAAAACGTAGTCAAACTGGCTTTAAGTGCTGCTAATTGAGCATGTTCCCAAAAGGGTACTCACCAAACAAAACAAAAAAAATGCTTCCAAAAAAGGGTGCTGTAGAAGGTCAGATGGTACTTTATTGATCAAAATAATAAAAAATGGTAAACCATGTGATGTGACTTTTCCAAATGCAAGAAGTACGGGGGAGAGACCCAGATCTAAATTCCTCCCAAGAGGGAAATTGGAAAGGCTACAGTCAGCTGGGTAGTGAAAAGCGAAACACTACAACAGAAGCATAAAGTATCAGATCAGGCAAAAGGTTAAAGCATGCATTGCATTGCATTTCTTGATATTGGTTCATTCTCGAAGAAAATAGATGCAAAATCACAAGCTGATTCCGGCTTACCTTTCTTAAGGAAAAACAAATGCAGAAAGAAATCAACAATAAATTCTTAAGAATCTTGCGCGGGTTCTTGAAGAGATTCGCATGTTTGATACAACTCAAGAACAACAAAACCCAGAATAAATTCGACTTGATGCATTAAACCCACTAAAAGAATTGGAGATCCATTGAAGACAAACCACGTGATTGAATGCATCTGAAATAGTTTTTCCAAACAAGAAAATTAAGAATGCTATCTATGAACTAAACCAGCACAAAATGGTATAGAAGGAAACTGACCAAGATCATGGTGATACTCGTAGGGATTCCTCATCATCCTCTTCATTGCTGTGTTGTACTCTTCCATTTTGGTTCCGGAACCGCTCTTGCTTTTGGGGTTTTCCTGAATCCCACTCTCGGATGATTTACAGGATATTTTGTTCAATTTGATTCCTCTAGAAAACATGGTGAAATTGCAAGATCGTTTCTCATATATAGCCTTGGAAGACAAGGGAAATGCGCCATTTTTAAGTGGGGATACGAGCACTGATGAAGAAGAGAAGCAGGTATTGCCTACAACTTCCATTTTCTCCCTCTTCACTGTTCTGCCGACTCTGTCTTGGAACTCTGTTTATTTCAAGTTTTTGAGTGGTGCCAGATTTTCTTTATTTATACGCACGTCATCTGACCCGAATACCCTCTCCTGTCTATCTATTGTTAGGATGACGTCGCCTTGGTTCGATTGGATTTAGAGGTTAAATCGTAAATAAAATTATTATTTATTAACTTATAAAATTTTTAAATAGATCGAGTCAAATATCATCAATTTGGCAGGTTCAATATAGTCAATTTAAACAGTTGATTCTGAATGATTTGAATTGGTATGGTCAAATTACGTTTTATTTAACAAATATTCTCGTTTTATTCAACATCTAAAGTGCTTGTGTCAATATTAAATAAAACTACTATCTCAAATTTTTACATACATGAAAGAATGAGCGAATGAGTGAAAAAAGTACTCTCATTATATTCATTTCTTCTAACTTTCAATATTTTGTTTATTCCGCTTTGCTTAGTACCGTGTGTGTAAGAATAATGAACGAACGTCACCTACAATAAATTAATATGCCATAGGCCAGTTCAGTTTTGTTAGCCATCGGCATGAAAAAATTGATCAACGAACCGAATCTAATTGAGGTTGAGTTGATAAATGTGAAATCAAACCTTTAAGATTTGTGAACAGTTCAAATTGGATCGGTTTACGCACTTTGAATAAGTTTGAAAGGTTGGCTCTTGTCCCTATCTAGTGTGGTATAAATCGATATACCCTTTGGACCTTTTCTCTCCCAATTCAATATGGACTCTCTCATGTTCGATGTTGGATATTAAACTCGGTGATTTGGCACCTATCTTGACGAGATGCCAATCACCGGTATCCAAATCTCCCTTGTTATGATTACTGATGATGGTCCGACATTTGGATCCGTGGTTTCCTGGGCTCACCGCTCATCTCGCAATTTCAAGACTAGGCTTAAACGTAAAGAATCTAAATTGGCCTATAAAAACCCAAAAAATTCATGACTCTCTCACATTCGATGTAAGATATCACACTCGGTAGTTGGCATTTGGCTCGACGAGATGTCAATCGCTAGTAGACAGATGTCCATTCTCGGGATTGGGCTTAGAAATTGAATTCTTATCTTCGCGGGTTTACCAAACCAGAGAATTGGAGTTGAACAGGTCCAGTTTCAAGTTGATGTCCAACTTCAAGCCCAATTCACGATCCAACCTGGCCCTTATTACAAGTTTATTCACAAACATAGGCTCCAATGTTTCTCACCCATACGAGTGATTGCAGTTCTGTATTCGTTCGTGGTTTCTTTATCTGAAGTTTTTGGTTTGTTTTCTGATCTTTTGGTGGTTAAGGAGATGAAATTTCTCGAGAAAAAGTCGTTCCTACATATTTTTGGCGTTCTTCATTACTTTGCCGGTTTGATAACTAAGCAGAATCTACTACAGTCAAGATGTACTTATTGTAACAACTTTAGTGATAGCTAAAGTATGCCGACGCTACACTTTTTTAATCGCTAAACATGGACAAAGGCATTTTTTCTGTTACAAGATGTCTGCTTTATTGCTAAGGGTCTTGATCCTTGTTTGTTTGTCCCTTCACGGAGGGTTTAATTTGACTAGTTAGTTTGCATTGTTCTTGTTTCACACGAAAAATAAATGACAAGATTGGAAAGATAATTGAAAGTTTAAAAAAGCCCAACTTGATACTAAACCCAACCCAAAACAAGGTGCAATTACGGTCAAATGGTTGCTACTATTATCAAAGTAACTTTTACTTTTATAAATGCAGCGCATAAATAAGACAGATAAATGGTATAATTAATTTTCACCAGGCCAAAGTTGTCTTCTAACAACAATTTTGATATTACCTGAGTTTTATTCAAAGTTACCAATCTATTGAGCACGAGGGATGAGAAATAATACATAAAAGCTGTTACTGTGCTAATATGCTATACATAACATTAGGGTTAGTACCTTAATAATATACTCATTGCAACAATGGAGATATCATTATTTTATTGTATCACATTTATAACGATTGTTTTAGGGTTCTTCAGCCAATTCTTCCTCGCTCGTTGCGATTTGTTACAGTTTTACTATTGATTCTATGATCCGCCTGATGTCCGATTTGGCTTTCAAACGAAGCCACAAGTTTTCTTTTTGATTTCTCGTTTACAACACAACATATCGCTGCTTGAACCGACCTTCACGCACCCTCATGTGCCGCCAGAAGCTCTGGCTTGAACCGACCTTCACGCACCCTCATGTGCCGCCAGAAGCTCTGGCAAGTTAACAAAAATAAGAAACAAAAATAAAGTTACACCCAGGTTTTATCCTAATAGAGTAGTTCAAGATCATAATGAATGAATCAATCATTACTTCTAGATCAAACCGAACCATTAACATATTCTACATGATAAACTATGTCACAAAGATGACACCTAGATCTATAAACAAACCAGTCCCAAAATTGGTCTTTACAAGATGACACATGCAGTAGTCACGTAAAAGGTTCCATGCCAAATCAACAACCATGCACCCAAGCATTGATTCCCCCTACCAACCTTCTCTGATTCCCTCAGAACAAACTGTCCTGTTTGGGAAGCCACTGAGCTGATGTGTAGTACGATTTGTGGATACACAAAGTTTGGTGATCTCTTTAGGAATCTTCATATTGTTTCAGATAGACACAGTCTTTTAATTTGATAGATCCTTCCCTTCTAATCTCTACTCTCTGTGAAATGTAAGCAGATTCTCTCTATGATTTTGCAGACCCTTTTGTACCAGATCAGTTTATCCAATTCCCACTATCTTAGAAGCGCACTAATCCAACACAATGACACACCACAACGATAGGTGTTTGGGATGGATCCCCCCCCCCCCCCCACCCCAAAGAAACTAAGGATATTTACATTATTGCAAGATGTTTATAGAACAGGTATTCGATGTGGCAAAAGTCCACCATACATATCAAAAAGCTGAGGCACAGAGTGCTTTTGCCAGTCTTTTGTGTAGTATACGTGCTCGTGGTTGTGAGGTACATTCCATGCATATCGCTCGTGGCACTGATGCAGTTTTGCAGCTGTCTTCAGCCCTGACCTCTTTTGCTGTTCGCTTAGGTCAAGGTTTGAAGCAGGAATGGTCAGCTATGCCTGTGAGGCCTTACTAATGTGCGCTCTTGCTGTTCCCGCCATCGTGGTGTTTTGTTTTTGTTCCCTAATGCTGGTTTCATGTACCTCTTATGTTGTGGTTTACTTTGTCACGCTATGTTTAGTTCTTTGTTTGTAATTATTGTACATATTTTGTGTTGGTATATATTTCTTATTCTCTCAAAAAAAATATCAAAAAGCAAAAGGGAAGTAGAAGTACGATTTCCAGAGTAGTTGAGTCTAGCGGATTTGGCTAAAGAATCTGCAACTAGATTAGCCTTGCGATAACAAAAGGATAACTGGCTAGGTAGACATAACGGGAGGAGTGTTAGGCAGTCTTGGCCAAGGGGGATGAGCTATTGATTGCTTGTGGAGGACCTATATAGACAAGACAGAGCAACAAGGGAGTCAGATTCAATAATAACACAAGATAGCTGCAAATCGTATACCAACTCAAGTGTTCGTCGAATGGCAAGAAGTTCTGCAATAACAATAGTGGTATGGCCAATAGTAATAGTAAAACCCCCATGGCAATGCCCAAATGGTTGTAGAGAATGCCACCGCTACCGGCAAGACCCGTGTTATCGCAGAGGCACTGTCAACATTACGTTTTATGAATTGGCGTGGAACAAAGCACGAGAGTTAGAGAGGATATCATGAGCATGTGTGTTGGTAGAAGCAAGGATATGGTGTTACAGTCAATAGGTTCAAGTCGAAAGATGAAGCTATTGTAGGCAAGCCAAACGTGCCACAAAATAAAGAACAAGAGATATAGTTGTCGATAGATGAGCCCGAGCCCGAACCCGATAAAGGGATATAGGAGAAATGGTGGAACAATTGTCAGGATGAGAGATGAGCATGCAAAGGCTAGAACATGGGCAAGAGGTAATGAAGTGGGTGGACGTATCCACCGCCTCGACACATAGAAAGCAATGAGCGGAAAGGGCTATGCCTTGGTGGAACAATGTGGCACTTATGGGTAGTCGATCATGTAACAAAAGCCAGAACAAAATATGGACTTTAGGAGGAAGAAAATATTAACTAGAGTACATGCCACAGGAGTGAAGGTTGGGAAAGGTACCCTTGTCTGGAGTGTAAGAAAGTGTAGGCCAATCTAACTTTAAAACATCTATGACAATAAAAAATTCTTACTTGGTGATCTGGTTGTGAGTAAAATGAAAGGGGGAGATCATGAATGATGCCAGGATGGAGGGAGAAAGGAAGTCGTAAAGTGGTTAGAGGTTCCAAGTATGTTGAGGAGAAATAAGGGAAGCAACATGATTGTCCTGGAGGTGAGGTTGCAAGTGAGAAGGTATAAATCCTGTAAAGGAAATGCAAAGGCCTAAGCATCGGTTGAAACACGAACATAGGCACAATCCTCAGTTTTCCATTAGAGTCCATGACGCAAGTGTCTGAGACCTTCTTGGATACCACGCCAAGCCCACAAAGCACTTGGGGCTGGCCGAGGCATCAAAGATCGAAGAATGGAGAAAGTGTTTAACTTTGAAGAGATGTGCCCACGGAGTGTCGGGGGATTGGAGAAGAGACCGGTCCAGCTTCATAAGGATGGTTTAGTTGAATGTGTGGGCAAGTCTTTGATCCCTAAGCCCCCATCAACTCATATTTGACAAAGAGTATCCCAATCTACCAAAGCCTTCTTGGTATGGACATTATGAGACCCCCCCCCCCCCAAAGACTGGCGAATATATTTAGTGCATGTAGATAACGTGACCTGAAGTAATTATAGGTTTGCACACGAGTTCCCAACCTCATGTAAGGTTTTATCACCCCATATGTATATTAATTTCTATGGGCATCATTGCCTTCTGAGGAGGTATAATTTAATGGATCAACCAATAAATTTGAAGCTATATAGATATTTAAGATAACTCATATGGATAAGGTATCTAATATAGCGTATGTCAGAGTGGTGGCAAGCACAAACTTAATTACCGAAAGACAAAAAATGAGCTTCCTAGTGTTGGATGATTGGACAATTTGGTCGGCCGCACTATGAAAACTGGGTGAGTGACACAACCAGTAAAGACAGGTAATCAGAGGTACTTGTCTTGGCGGGTGGCATACAGGAAATGGCTTGATGCCGTGGTCGGGGAAGATTAACAGAGTATGAAACAGAGGATTTTTAGAAATTAATAAGCGGTCCAGCCGTCATGCTAAAGTGGTATAAGACGGATAGAGCACGATGAGCAGAAGTGCAATCATGCAAAAAGAGGAAACAGTCATCCGCAAAGCAGAGGATAGGAACAGCAGGTCTATGGCGACTAACTTTCAGGTCAGTGAGATTTTTGGCTTGCTCTGAATCCCGAGCTAGCATATCTATGCAAAGAATAAACGAATACGGTGATAGGGGTCCCGTTGGAAAAAGGCCCCGTTCTGGATAGATGGGGGAGTTAGGTCGGCCATTAATAAGTAACTGAATAGACAGAGTAGTGATGCATTGCATGATAAGGTGGATCCAGTGCGGGGGGAATCCATGCCAAATCTATGCAAAGTGTATTATAAAAAGTTCCACTCCAAGGAATCATAGGCTTTGGTTAGGTCTATCTTAACACCCATAGAGCCAGACCGACCACGTTTAGAGTGAGGGAATGAACTCATGAGCAATAAGCGTATCTTTTGTAATACGCCTGTTGAGAACAAAGGCATTTTGGAAAGGAAATATAGCCTGATCTAAAGAAGATTGTATCCGATGCACCATAATAGATGTCATAACTTTGTAAATAATGTTACACATTGATAAGGTGAAAAGTGCGGGAGGTTTGTGGGGTTATTGCTCTAGGGAATAGTTTGGGATAGATCTCTCGAGACTAAACTTGATAAACCCCACTTGCTATTTAGGAAAGGAAATGTCTTCCACATTAGTGTATTAACTTTATTATCCTTAATAAACCACGAATTAAACAATTTAGGTCCTTTGATCGAATGCTTAATGTGGTCAATTTTTACCTCCCTAACGTCATTTTGGTCCTGACATTGAACAAAAATTGCACTCAACCTGGTCAACTCGTCCTGACAAGAGCTTCAAGTCAAGCAGTGTAAGCGTTTGATTCTCACAGGTATCCAAAAATTGCAAAAGACTATCGGTACTCGCATTTCAAGGGATGAGGTCTAAAAACACATTTATATTCCCTCACAAGATTAGTTAAAACAAGAAGGAAGGAAAGAAGAAGGTGGAACCAGAATGCATGTCAATATTTGTGGCAGGCAAGTTGGAGGATCTCATTTAACTCATCCTACAAGCACGAGGGCCCTCCCATCCATTCCATTGATGAATGGACCACCAAATACTGGGGGTAGAAGTGAGTATCTTAAGCAGTGAACTGTTACTTCAATTGCCTAAATTATACTCCTTCCATCCGATATAATTTGATCAACTTTTTTTTGGACCGTCTTACAAAAATTACTCATTTCTAAATTTTAAAAAAATGTAGGTACTTTTATATATTTACCCTTTTTACATTTTTTATTCTATTTCTCTTTCTAAATTTAAATTTCCATGAACTCATTTTCTTTTTCCTTTTCTTAAACTTTTTTATTCACTTCATTCTCCATATTTAACACTCTACTAACTCATTTTTTTCTTTACTGATCCATTTTTTTTACTCATCTCTTTAAAGAATAAAATAAGAAACAAGTAATATATTATTTAAACTTTTAATCAACGTGTAAAAAAAATAATTAAATTATATGAGACGAAGAGAATGTTGATCATCCACGAGACGATTATTAGAGTACGTAACTCGTGGAATTAACTCATTGGAGACCGAAAGCGAGACGATTATAAGAGTACGTAACTCGTGGAGGTAACTCATTGGAGACCGAAAGCGAGCACCACGAAAATGGGCTATGGAGCCTGGACACGTTAACTTAGGCTGTCTGCGTCCTCACTTGTTCTCATTCGTCAACAAGTGCTGTTTTCAATGATTGCAACTGCCACCTTCCTTCACTTTAAACATGGCCAGTTTGTTCATAATTTAGTTCCTGGACAGTAAGTAGTACACAATTGTTATTGTCATACATATTTCTCAGTTGGATACTCTTATTCCCACGTCACCACACAGTTTTTAAAATAATAGGAAGCAACTAGACCTAGCCAAAAGAAAGAACCGGATCCTCGGGTCGATCCGTATCCGGTCAAAAAATCAGGGTGCATGCAGAGTAGATGTGTCAAATGGGCCGGCCCAGCCCAAGCCCATCGGGCCTCCAGCAAAACAGGCCGGGCTCGGGCCAGGGCCGCTGTCAAACGGGCCGGGCCCGGGCCCAATTTTTTTGTTGTTGCATTTTCTTGTTATTCAAAGTAAAGACTTTAATTACAGTAAATTCTTGTTATTATTTAAGTAAATTGTAATGTAGTACTATGATTAAGATTCTTATTATTATGTAAGCAAACTGCTCTCTCTCTCTCTCATTTACATTTCTCAATTTTAAATTTCTTCTTTCATATACATAGGTGTCACCCTTCTGGTGTTCCTTGTTAATACATATCATTACTTACTAGAAAGAAGGTAGATCAGTTGTGCACTCATGAGTTGTACTATGATTGATTACCCACCTCTATTTTTTTTTCATTTTAGTTCGCTATTCAATCATAACAAAAAAGGGAACATCAAAGGCTAGCACAAGTATGAGTCCAAGATTGCCTACCCTTGCTTCTGTTCCTCTATTTATTTATGTTTGGAATCAGGCGTGAAAGGAAAAGTGTCAGTGACGTGGGTAAAATGAAAATGCATTGCATGTTTGTCTTAAATTTCTTACCCATACGAAATGATTTTCTATTCTTAGTATGCACTGCTTTTAGCGTTCATCTAATTGAGAATTTCTTATTAAAGTTCATAAGTAAGATACCCAGGAAAATTGAGCCAGAATCGGGCCAAAACGGGTAGGGCCAAAAATGGGCCATTTTAGGGCCGGGCTAGGCCCGGGCCTGTTTCTCAAATAATTCGGCCTGGCCCTAGCCCAAGCCCTAAGGGTTAGGGCCAGTCCAGACCCAAAAAAGGGACGGGCTAGTTCGGGCCCAAAAAAGGACCAGGCCAGCCCGGGCCAAAAACAGGCCGCGAGAGCCGCCTCGCCCATTCGACACCTCTAATGCAGAAATGTCAAAAAGGCCGGGCGGCCCGCGAGCTGGCCCGGCCTGGCCCGTTTTTGGCCCTGGCTGGCCTCGCCCTTTTTTGGGCCTGAACTGGCCCTAACCCTTAGGGCTTGGGCCAGGGCCAGGCCGAATTATTTGAGAAACAAGCCCGGGCCTAGCTCGGCCCTAAAATGGCCCATTTTTGGCCCGACACTAAAATGGCCCGGGTTTGGCCTGGCTTGGCCTGGCCCGGTCCTCTTTGGCCGAAAAACTAGCCCCCTTTTGACCCTAAGGTTGGCCCTACACACAGGCCACATAGGCCCTCTTTTGACCTAGTATTATTGTATACACACATTATTATATATAAGTGTGTGTGTCCAATGATGATCGAATGAACAATGAATTATGATAATCGTTCTTCCTGGGTGCAATAATCAAAAATATGTTTGACATAAAACAAGAATTAGATTACAAATATTACAATTGAACTGTGAGAAATCATGAGCCTCCTTGAAGAGGCCTTGGCGGTCTTGGATGGGCCGAACTTATTTGTTAATAAATTCTAAACCAACTAATTTCACCCTTTTAGTATTGGCACCGTGCGTAAAAAAATAACTGTTAAAATACATATAAAAAGTTAGTATTTATATTATTAAATAATAATAACAAAATAGATAGTCAAATAACAATATTATTTTCACCTTTTTATGAGTTTTCAATCACTTTAAAAAATAATTGTTATTCTTTCAGAAATGAAAGAAGAAGTAAAATATCAAATAGTAGAAATAGTCTATTTCAAATAGTAATAATTGTTATGTGTTAAGATTTTATTAATAAAAACTCACCAAGAAGAGTATGAAAAGGTATAACATATATTAAAAAATAAAATGAGAGACAAATAAATATGTATATACATACATACATGTATATGTATATGACTTATAATGAAATAAAATGATAAAGATTAGGTTCGTTAAATTCTGAATATTGGACATGCCTAGAGTATATGAAAGAAGAAATTTAAAAATGAGAGATGTAAGAGAGAGAGAGAGAGAGCAATTTGCTTACATAATAACAAGAATCCTAGTCATAATACTACATTACAATTTGTTTAAATAATAACAAAAAATTACCGTAATTCAAGTTTTTACTTTGAATAACACGAAAATGCAACAACAAAAAAATAGGGCCCGGCCCAAGCCCCGCCCTAGATATTAGGCCTAGGGCCAGGGCTTGGATTGGGCCCAGATTTTTGCTTCATTCGGCCTGGCCCGGTTTCACGGCAGGCCCGATGGGCCCGGGCTGGGCCAGCCCAAGCCCGGCTCATTGACATCTCTAGGTACAAGTATGAATTTTCGAGACCCGCGAAAATCAGACTCGTACCCGAACCGACCCGTAATTTTTGGGTAGGTCAGGGTCAGATACGGTTTACGCTGCTTACCCGTTTTTTAGCCTATATATAAAGAGACATGCTTTTTTTACCTGAACCCTAACCCTTCATTTTCATCGTTTCTCTCAATCTCACGCCGACCCAAGGCGCCGCAGCCCCTCACTCGAGATTCACCGGTGATCATGACCGGCGACCACCATTAGCCCCATTAGCCCTCACTCTATCTAAGGCTACTCAACCACCTCACTCTCCTGCCGTCGATCGGGAAGAAGAGTAATTGTTTGGTATGTAATTGTTTGATTCGTGGAATCAACATAGGTGAGATTTAATGTTGTCTTTCATTTGTGCTGTGTAATTGGCGTTGTTAATGTTAATATTGTATAGATTCTAGATTTTTGGTTAATAAAAAGTGATTATAAAAATATTAAAGAAAATTTTGAAGATTGCCCGATTACTAGCAGATTTACCCGAATCGTCCGAGTAGGGTACGGGCATGAAAAAATGACTACCCGTAAAAAAATCGGGTAATTTTTATCCGAATCGAATTTACTCGTATCTGACCGAATATTACCCGTATCCGACGGATTTACCTGTTGACCAGGTCTAGAAGCAGCTAAATATTTGTTCTTTAAAGAACTCCATCCGATTCAATATTGACTTTTACACTGAGAGTGTCTATTTTCACACGTTATACATTGTTTCACACTCTCATCTTATCGATCAAGAGCGGGTTAAGAGTGTGTTAACGTTAAGACAACTCGATGAATTTAGCAGATCTTTTTAGGAGGCATTTTTACAGTGCGATGGTTGGCTGCTCACGGCCTAACTGAACCTACAACTGTTTCTTTTCTGGGGTTAATATCAGCAATGCAGTTCATCAAATGATCATAGTTATCAACACCGTACCGTACCCGCCGGTACGTACCGTTTTTACCTTTTGCTGGTACGGTATTCCTTAAATTTTGTACCGGTCAAAATATCGTTCGGTACCGGCCGATACAGGTGATACCGGCCGAAAATTACTTACCGGCCGAGATATTGTATTTTGTACCGGTTCCTTAAAAAAATGTAAAAATAATAAATTTTGTTAGAAATTTTGTAAATTGACTATATAAAGATTAAATAGAAAAACACTCTAAGTTCTATTATACTAATCAAAGCCTCTGTAGCATTCTACTCATAAAATTCATTACATTTTACAAAATCTTTCCTCATAAGATTTCAATTTTCACTTATTTTTTATTTACTTCATATCTGAAACTTTTGATCATATTCTTTCATCTATATGATGTACAACTTTACACACATCTGCTCACGCGCACACATGTACACACACAAAAATAACTTATTCTTGAAGCCAAAGACATTATTATTGAACAAACTGTTTATTCTTATATAAGAATTTATGAATGAGATCCTTAAAAAAGAAGGGATAGTCCAAGATGAGAAAATTCAATTGAATAAATTATTTATTTCTAATATCATTGTATGGGAACAAACAACTTACTTAGGAGCCAATAGCTTATCTGAAAACTATAGTGAATCAAGCTCTATAGGATAAATAATTTATTTCAGAGGAGCTGTAAGTATATATATATATATTAGTTTGCCAATGAAAAAATAATACAAATAGATATTATTGATGAAAATCTTAAGACGGTACCGAGATGATATCGATGTCGGTACGTACCATTCTGCAGAGAAAACGATATGCTTTCCGTTAGGGTATTCATAACTATGTGAAAGATAATAGAGATCCGTTAAGGAGAAATAAAGGGTTTGAACAGCTAAAGTTTTCATCCAATGAGGCTTCATCCAATTAGCTACGCATGTATGTCTTGTCATTGTATTCATTTGATTGACCAGGATGGATTGGGAAACCTTTGGACGAATCACCAAAGCCACAAGCCCAAATACTATTTGCCAACTTCTTTGTCCAATGAAAATGAACAAAAAATGTGAGACAAGTCATTTGGGTCAAATTCTCATTAGAACAAAAATATAACCATCATTAATTAGAAAATATATGCACCATATATGTACATATGTGTACTTAAAAAGAGTCTACCTTCCTATTTCTTCACCCCAAAAATTTGAAGGTTGACCCAAAAAAAAAAATTAAAGAACAGCTAAACTTCAATAGGTTTTGCACTTACATCCCTACGTGCCCCATTGATTTCACCTTCTTCCAAATTACCATTATTACTCTTCACCCCCTTAAGAATACCGAATTTCCTCAAAAACCCCACTCCCCAATCCCACAAATTCAGGACCATGTAAGTCCCAATCCCACCAATCAGACCATAGGCAATTGAATAAGTGAACGGCATCAAAATCAGCGTCATGAAGGCCGGAATCGCCTGCCGCATGTCGTCCCACTCGATCTCCACCACCGATCTCATCATCAGAACCCCCACCAGGATCAGCGGCGGCCCCACCGCCCACGCCGGTATCGACGCCAGCAGCGGCGTGAAGAAAAACGCCAGCAGGAAGTAACCCGCCACTGTCAGCGCCGTCAGCCCCGTCCGTCCCCCCTCCCTTATCCCCGTCGACGACTCGATGAACGCCGTCACCGGCGAGGTGCCCAGCAGGGAACCCACTACGATCGAGGAGGCGTCCGACATGAACGCGAAGTACTGGCCCTCGAAGTCGCCGTTCTCGTCTGTGAAACCGGCGAAACGCGCCATCGAATACAACGTACCGGTGGTGTCGAGTATGTCAACGTAAAGGAACGTCACGAGTGCTTCCCAAAAGTACCCTTTTCCGATGTTCTTGAAGCTCAGAGCGCCGGCCGTGCTTTCTATTGTGTGCACATCCACGACTTTCTTAAAGTACTGGTAGGCGGAATCCCCCGCTACGGTGTCTGGAAACACCGTCACCTTGGTGTTGCGAAACCACGACACGGCGGTTACGAATACGATTCCGTAAATCATTGCGCCTTTAATGTTTTTCACCAGACAGTAGGCGATGATCACGAATCCCACCACGCCCAGCCAAAATGTGGGGCTCTCCATGCGGTCATGCAGGCACAAGATATCGCCCGAAACCGTTCCGCCCGGTAGGAGAGAAACGGTTCCGTTTGCTGAAGTCAGTACGGGAGCTAAAGCAGCGCGCGAGGAGCTGGGACAAGCGCCGAGCGTCACGAGTGTGGAGGAGCTGTAACCGATTAGTCCGATTCCTTGGTTGTTTTGCAAACCGATGAACGCTAAAAAGAGGCCGATCCCAGCAGAGGAGGAGATTCTGACCGGCTTGGGGACCAACTTGGCCAGCTTCGCACGCAGGCCGATGGCCGATATTGCTAAGAAGATCAAGCCTTCGATGAACACGGCGGCGAGAGCGCTTTTGTATGAAACATTGCCGGAGCCATGAAAACCGACGACCGTGTAAGCAAAATAAGCGTTTGTTCCCATACCGGGCGCCAAGGCCAGTGGGAGGTTGGCAAAGGTTCCCATGATCACGCACCCGATGAGCGACGACGCGACGGTGGCGACTATGAGGTCTTTCCGAACTTTCTCGAGGCAGGCGGTGTAACCTGGGTTGACGGGCGAGAACTTGCAGGAGTCGTCGGGCTGGATGAGGCTGAGGTTGGGGCCGGAGCAGTTGGAGGCGGAAACTGTCGAGTCGGAGCAGAGTGGGATGCAGTCGGATACGGAGCAGGGGCCGCCGGAGTCGGAGAGGATGCTGGCGTTGACGGCGAGGATGTAGGCCATGGTGAGGAAGGTGGCGGTGCCGGCTCGGAGCTCCGTCGTGAAGGTGGTGTTTCGCTCGGCGAGTTTGAAGCGCTTGCCGGCCCGGGTTTGGGCTACGTACGTGTTCAGCCGGGTCAGAGCCGACGGGTTCCTGTTCCGGGGCGGTGGGCCCCCAGTTTCCATCTCCATAGTCTTTTGTAACTTATGATTTTTTTTTTTTATAAGTTCAACGAGAAAGGTATGTATATAAAGAGGGAGATTAGTGAAAGAAGCGTACGAGAGAGGGAAATGTGGGGATTGGATTCAATGAGTGTAGGGGTTTTGTTGGGTGGGGGGGGGGGGGGGGGAGGGGGATCATTTTAATATAAATGTATTCGAAGAAGAAAATTCCTATTGGTAGACAAATATTCGCTAAGATTTTAGAACATTGATATTTGGATAACGCTATTTTTGGTACAGCCAATGCTTAAATGACTAAAGAGAGAGTTCAAACTTTTAATTTTTGTTTTAAGGAGTGTATTACATGCAATGAAAGGTGTTATCGAGGCTCGACACTCTTAAGCCGTTTTTTAAACTTCCAATTACGTCCATTTGTAATGCACTAACTTCAACTTGGAGAAAAGATAATCAACATCATTGCTAAACTTTTCTCGACATTTAACAAATAGTCCCTCCACCCCACGAAAACTATAAGTTCTTCGCCATCCTATTATATTAATCCAACAAGCCCCACCCAATTTCCACGGCTTCCACTCGGTCTCCATTTTCGTAACTCAGTTTCCCTCGTATCAAGATTTGTATCGTCAACCCATGCATTGAGCAGTAAATATTTTCCTTAACTGCGCACAAGTACGCCGCCAACAGCTAGTATAACTTGAATTGATTACTTGATTTAGACCGGAAAGACCAAGTTAACTCAAAAATTACGGAATTCAGACTTCTTTTCATAAGAAGCAACTTGAAATGACACACATTATAATAATAATTGACAAACGAAAGTACCTAGAGAAAGCATTAAGGAATCTTCTAATTATGGCTTAACAATGTGTTACGAAATTGAAAAGTCTAGTTGTCAAATTTGAAACGAACGTTGTGTGTGTGACTCTGTTTCCCGTTAGGCAAGTTTGAAACCTCAGTTTGCTTTTGATGTTTTCACACTTCATACCCAACTGGCACTTCCTCGTCCCAAATGTCAAAACCAAAAGCAAATGGACTATAATTCAGATACTCAGAATCTTCGCCTGATCCGAATCTTTAATTGTCAAGGCAGAGGATGATTTCATTCTACTTCTGCCTAGACAAGCTCAGTTCATTTGACAAATGTACTCTTGTTTATGGAAGAAATTGGTTTGGCAAATGGACATCCCCCACCTTTGACGGATCTAAGAAACCACATTCCCACATTGCTCAAATGGGTCGGCTCTGACTTTTGCAAATTTGCGTTTTTGGTGTTGCCATAAAACTCCATGATAGCAAGACAAACTTCACAAGCTGAATGGTTTCTGTTTTTTGGGTGTGGCAAGGTAATCTCGGTACGAATATGGAGTTAACCACCAAAAAATAAATTTATGTCGTTACGAGTAGCGGCCGAACCCTTTTGATGATGAAAATATCGAGCTGTATTGAACGCTTCAATTCAGTGGATTGAAGCTAGCATGACCATGGTATTAAATGATTGATTTTACTTGCACTTGAAGGTATAAATTTCTCGTGACGAAAGAGACAAGTGCGAAAAAGGATTAAATCCAGTGGGACACCAAATGTTTCTTTAATTGTGGGCGGATGCTTTAAGAGCTTAAGGTAAACAAAGCACCTTAATGGAGACCTAAAAAGGGAGTAAAAACCTCACTTAAGCCGCATATGCTTGGTTGGACCCTCAATTCACCCACTTGGAAAGTTGGGCCACCTCGTGAGTAAGTGTGTCCATAATTTGAAGCTTGATAATGAAATCCTTAACCTCGTGATCAACTTATTGGACTTTAACCCAGCTGCTTTACTCCACAATTATTAACTGACCCACCCTGGATTTAGAAATTGCAGTTCAATGATGATTCAATAAGAGGGAAATGGAGATATGGGCCTACTCTTTAATCTCGTGGGACTTTCGGAGGTCCTCCAGTGGGGGAGGGGGTTCTTTTGGTTACTTTCCAAAGTTTTTGTTAGAAAGCAGGACAAAGCCATTGCCTCTGTCCCCTTTTATTGTTAGTGAAACATGATGTGAGATGCAAGTACAAGTTCTTACAAGTAGCTTCACAGTCTCTCTTTCTCCACTTTTCTCTCTGGTTTTTCGGTTCGTGGCACCAGAAGATCCACTGCTCTGAAATCCTTGGCATGTATCACGTGAATTACCCTCTGTGGCTATCAGGGAAGAAGAGAAACTTCAGTGTAGGTAACCCCCCCTCCCCCTCGATGGGATGTTTAAACGCCCGTTAGGCGTGCAACCTTTGGATTGTGCAATACTACGTAATGCCATGAAACGTAGAGCTAGGTACGATAAATTCAAAACTCGAGACTAATAGATGGAATATTACATAACATGCAAGTGCGATCCCTCGATAGCTTATTATGTTGGAACTATTTTTTTCCAACTTAACGAGTTTCGCATTGTTTTTTATGCCACTTGCAGACGCAGGGTTGTACGAATCATATAAATGTTATCAACATGGAATCTGCCCAACTCCCTTCACATCGGAAACTTTAGAATCCACCTTTGGCTTGACCGTGACACATGACTGGAGACTAGCTTTCGCGTTCACAGGCACAACCATACCTACACCTTAGGTGGACTCTGAAAGGAGCATCTCACCTTAGAACCCACTTGGAGAAAATGTATGCTGATGAGTGAGGTTAAGTGTATCAGACCAAAATAAATCAATATATTTCCTTTTTTCTTGGCATGAAAGAGCAATGCACCTGCAAGCATTTCCAAGAAAAAGGTCTCAAAGTATGGTGTACCTTAAGAAGCACAAATAACACAATAACAACTTTTGGTGTACCTAAGAGGAGGACTCAAATTTTGGTACGAGTATGATCGTCATTGGAGAACCACTCACGACGTGCTAATTGATCGGAGAACCAATCACGACGCGCTAATTGGGTTTGCGGCTGGCTGGCTCGTCAAATTCCAGGACACAAAGTGATCCAGAAAGAATATGCAATTCAAGACCACGTGGTAGAGGAAGTGATCATCTTCTGGTTAAACTCTTGACCGAATGGAACAAATCAGATGCACATTCATGGTGAAGATGGCCGACATGATGTATCCAAAACCAAATTGATCATCGAGCATTAGCCGTGTTTTGTTTCTTTATTTATTCGTTTTGTTCCATTGCTTCCTTTTTGTTGTACATACTTTGACAAGTAATGATCAGGCCTTTGAAATGTGCTCCCTCAGAAGTCGGACCCAGAAAGATGTCTCAGAGAGGACTAGGAAGGCAACTGCGAGGGTGAGTCGTACCAAACAGAACAAGGCTGCGTATATATTCCTTTTTGCCGTGGAACCTAGAACTTGCGTGTGTCTTGAAGCCCTTTTTCAAGAAAAAGGGAATTGGTTGGTGTTGATGCGAGTCACGTTGCGTTTTACTTCAATTCGCTCCTGCCAAAATACTTCAAGAGAGGCTTATTCAACATATCAGCCACCATAGCGATTTCGTAAACATGCCCCTAGTCTTCATCTTCTTGATGGCATTCCCATCCTTCTCAGCCTTCTTTTGAGGCAATCCCCAAAGGATTATCCTGTCATCTCAAATCCTAAATTTCTGCATTCTGTGTGCTCTTTTTAGGTGAAGAAATCCTATCTTCTACTGCTGGTTTTCACTTTTCCCTAGTTGGAACGTTTCTCATGGCGGTCCTCTGTTCAAGAAAGTAGAAGGGCTTTTGAAAACTTTTGCTTGAAAGCAAGCCTGTCCAATAGTGTAGCTTCCCTCCATAGCACGAAGAATTGACCTTTATATGAACAATTTCTTCCTTCTCAGAATCATAAGATCTTTGGAATCTTATTTATCTTTTTGGTATGGGGACATCTCAAGAAAGAAAGGAATCTTAAAGTTTGGAGCTAATAAAATAAAGCAAGATGGGGTATATTGGTAACTGGCAACCTCTTCGACTCCAGTGCGCATTCTTTATTGTTCTCCCTACTTTAAATTCAGAATTCAGTTGTCTGAAAATTACCAACATATACTTCTTCCTTGTTTCTCCCCACATTCATCTCTGTGTACCCCTTGTCGCGCACTCGAAGCTTCTTTCTAATGTTGTTAGCTGTGGCCTCTCACTTTTCTACCGTCTAGATCCTTAAAAAAAATTAGCACATAAAGGTAGAAGGATTAACTACTATAAAAAGCGGACGAGCGAAGTTAGTTATTCCCATCAATCTTCCAGCCTGTCCTTCTCTCTAATTTCCCTATTCTTCCTACACAATTGAGATCACAGGTGTGTACTGCATGCGCACATCTACTATTCCATATACTGATCCAAATGGATCCCGTCCTCTTGTCGAATCCTCAGTCTCGATGTCAGAGACTCAGAGGAGGTTCTCTCTAGAACAAACACTTCTTGGGTCTCGTTTTTAAGGATTCCCATTCATGGAAAATCAATCTGATTGGTCATATCTCAGCGGAGTTATCTTTGAGCACCAAGTTGGAATGCCCGTCAGAAAAGAAACTTTAACACGAAATATTTCTCAAGCAAGGAAGAGCGAGGAGCCCAAGAATGTAAAAAAGGAGCTAATTATATGATAATAGGTACTCGTCATAGGATACCTCCTTGTAGGGAGCTGTTCTGAAAAATGAGTGGCAACAGTAATGGTAGAAAATCTAGACCCGCAACAACCAAACCATAAGGTCAAAACCAACAAAAAAAAATAGATAGACAGGTCCATAAACAACAGAGTCAAAGCCATTTCATATGCAGAATCGTGTATGCGTCAATCATTTATAAGGTTCCACTTTTCTGTTTTCTACTCAAATTTTCCTTCTCTTATTTATGCCGAGATAAAGTGTCTCACCTATTATTTTGATAGAGCAAAAGCTCTTATCTACCGCCAAATCATAATAACAAAATTCTGAAACACTAATGCAAAAAACAACAAATCATAATGGGATAGCCAGCCAACAAATATCCAATAACACGATAAAGTTGAAAACACAGTCCCATCCTAACGGTAACTGTCACACGGATTAACACACCAGACAAATGAAGACAAACTTATTATACAAACAAAACCACTTACCCAGATTGCAGATTTTAAGAGAACGCTGTTGAAGTGAGTTGCTGATGATGCTGCTGCTCCCCTTGCCAAGCCCAAACAATATCCACGAGAGCTGGTCTTATGTCCTGTTTCATCATCTTCTGATACTCCAACTTATCACCGCAGGACTTTCTCACCTCAACCAGATGGAAGGATGGAGCGATTTCAAATATGTTCACATCGATGGACAATGGCCCGTTTCTACCTTCATTTGGTCCTTCCAACTTCAATAGTCCTCCCTCCTTCTTCTTTACTTTAAGCTTCAGATGATCAGCAATCTCCTCAAATTTTGATATGATAATTGAGGCAGGCTTTGTGGAAGTAAACTGTACTTCCTCTTTTTGGTCAGTTTCCACGAATAAACCAGACAAGTCAAACCCCGTTGAAAGAGAGATAATATCAAAAGCATTCAAATTAACAGGCTTTGACGACTCTATTTTTGCCTCAGCAACAGCATCAGTATTATCATGAGGACCAAAAACCACATCACCACTTACTGGAGCCATTTCCATGTTTTCAACTCTGCTTCTTAGGTGCTTCGAGTTTAACCCCTTTTTGAACCAGGGATTATCCATAATTTTTGCAATGGAAATCCTAGTGTGCGGGTTTGGGTCAAGGATCCTCAACAGCAGCCTACGCACCTCTGATGGAAACCAGTTGGGGCATTTGTAGTCGGCCTTGCTTATCTTCCTATACATCTCCATGAGATTTGAATCATGGAATGGGAGATGACCTGCCAGTAGAACAAATAAGATCACCCCACAAGACCATATGTCAGCTTTGGCGCCATCATAGCCTCTTCTGCTAATCACTTCTGGAGCAACATAGGCTGGGGTTCCACAGGTCGTGTGAAGTAAGCCGTCTTGTCGTTTACACTCCGCAAGTGCACTCAACCCAAAATCCGAGACCTTTATATCTCCATTCTCATCAAGTAGCAAGTTTTCTGGTTTCAAATCACGGTGATAAACACCTCTGCCATGGCAAAAGTCAACAGCACTAATCAATTGTTGAAAATACTTCCTTGCAATATCTTCCTTCAGCCTTCCCTTGGCCACCTTGTTAAAGAGCTCACCACCTTTGGCATATTCCAAGACAAAGTAAATCTTGCTTTTGGTGGCCATGACTTCGTATAGCTGCAGAATGTTTGGATGTTTTACAAGACTCATAACTGATATCTCTCGCTTTGTCTGATTAATCAGCCCAACTTTCAAAATCTTCTCTTTGTCAATTACCTTAATGGCTACACTCTGGCCAGATTTGAGATTCCTCCCATAGTAGACCTTGGCAAAGTTTCCTTGGCCCAGCAATCTCCCAAAATCGTATCTTTGCATCAACACGTTCTTTTTATTCTCCATTCCGAATTAAAAACCCTAATACAACAATAAAATGTATTCTCCTGCAGGTATGATAAGTATATTTACAAGGCAGGAGCCTTTAGATATAAAAACTCAACCGTCTTCAACAACATCGTGCTTCAACACGACAGGAAATCTGTAATTTGTGGCTTCATTGTGCATCTGGGTGCAAAGATTGAATGTGCTGTGACCGGTGTATCCATTTTCATCAAAGATGAACAAGAAAAGTCCAGATGGACATGCAATCCAGCAGGCTTCAGAGAAGGAATGATCGGCGTTCAAGCACATCTTTCCGCATTCCCAGGTGTTTGGATGTCAATTATATGTGAGGGAACTCTGAAGGCAACAGAAAAAGGAAACATGTCAAACTTCCCCACAGCAAAATAATGAATGTGAAAAAACTTATTCACTAGCCATCATAAGAAACTGATAGATCTGAACATATACTACGCGACGGCATGCTTGAAAAGTTAACATAAAATTCTAATGATGCTACAGACTCTAGCTTTTCAAAAACACACAAAAGCTTCTTCAGTAGGCTAAATCAAGCAATGTATTCAGCAAGAAAAGACCTTTGGTTCACAACACCACAGTATTGCAAGGTTGATGAGGGGAAAAATAAATTCCCCTCACCCCAAACCACAAAACAAAAGTTTCAGGTATTAACTACATCAAACCAATATAGGAGAAATAGCTGAACAAGCACAATCAAAGATCTGAACGGGGGGATGCTTCTAACTTATAGTCTTGATATGCCATAAAAGGAGACAATGATAAAATCAAAAGTCAGCCGAGCATAGAATTTATCGGACACAGAGATGCAGACTAATTACATTTGCGTACCTATAATGTTTTAAATAAACCTCGAGTTTATTTTCCTCATAAAGGGCATCTATGTTCAGATTCCTGATCAGATTTATATATCAGCATGAAATTTCAGAGCAGCAAACAATTCCAAAGTAATTTCCTTCAAAAAGTATGCAGAAATACAAACTAATTGGGAAAGCTAACACAATATAAAGATAAAACAGAACTAACTATTCACAAGATCTTCATTAAGGAGCACATGAAACCACAACCACAAAATGAACCCAGATAATACGATTAAAGTATTTTAGCCTGATAATAAACTAACAGAAAATCCGAACACCAAAAGATTGTAACTTTTCATATACCACAGTCCCAGACAGAATTAGACAAATATTATCTAAACTTGCAGTACCCAAAAGGGTAAAATTTAAGGATATCACCAAGAAGACGCCCGGAGACCTTTTAGTTGATTCCTTCTACGTATATACATAATTTACACATAAATAACCAAACTAAGGAAATCAAGCACAAAAGGGTCAAATTAGAGAACAGGTTCCTTTAAATTGTAATCAATAAATTAAAAAACGGGTAGTCGAAAACTTAAGAATTGGGTTCCTTTAAAGTTTAATGAAGCAACTAAAACACGGGTAATCAAAAATTTTGAAAAAATGGGTCAGATTCGAAGATGGGATCCTTTAGAATGCAATCAAGAAACTGAAAAGCGGGAAATAATCAAGAAATTCCAAAACTTGGGTTCAGGAAATTTACCTCCGCGTGGCGAAGAGCTTCGGACAAATCCGAAGCCGAGGAGGATATGAGGGAGAGACAGGCGGCAAAAGACAGACAGAGAGGGGTAAGGGCTGTTACAGCAACACAAAACCAGGAGAGAGAGAGAGAGAGAGAGAGAGAGATCTGGGAGGACTGAATTGGCGTAACGATGGTGGTATAAATTAAATTAAATCTGGAAGAAAATAATAGGCAGCGAATCTACTGTTTAGATTCCCAATCCCAATTTATTGTTAGTAAAGTGCCATTTCTATTTGTCATTAAACATTCATCGAATCTAACCCACATGCAGCGTGCTCTCTTGTTATATTTTTTGTACGAAAAAAACTTACGATGGGTTGATGGTCAGCGCAAACATAATCACAATAAACATGATTGTAATGTGGTTATACATAAATATTAGGACATTTCTCTTTAGTAAAAATATTCGCAATAAGGCACGACTAAGGCCAGTTGAGGAAATCTCGTTTGAGATAATTTAGTTATATCTAATGTAGATCTTTAAACGTTTTACGATCGTGTTATGTTTATGGGATAAGAAGAAATAGAAGTAGACCAAAAATACCTTGAAAAAAAGAAGTAAAAAATACTTAATTGCTAGAAGTCTATCAGAGATATTATGATTTTGTCATCGACAAATTTGAATCGTTAACGAGTTTACACCGATACACAGTGTTTGATTCTGACTATCACGAAACAAATAAAGGACACTACGTCATGAAACCAAATAAAAGGTAAGTTGTTCGCTTTACGTTTTCATAATTGTTTCGTCTGCACGATTAAGATTTGTAACATAAGCGCAATCAATGCCTGCATTCCACCTTTGTTTCGGTGGCCAATGTTGATCATACTGTAATATTCATGTCTTCTTTCTGTCTAAATCATGAAATTTGATCGTCCTTTTGGGCACCCCATGTTTGATTTACTTGGCAGAGGTAGAAATGAATCTGTGTCCAAAGGCATTTTGTTTATTCCCTAATTTAAGTTGAAAAACAGTCTTCCCAAGTGTGCCAAAGAACTTGGTAATTTAAAATTGTAGAGATAGACTTATAGCTTATGGGAAACCCCACTTGTTTATTAAGAAAATGCAAAAAAAAAAGGTTTGAGGTCAATGTTTGGACCAGACACACATTACCACCAATGATCTGCCATGGAAACAGCCAAGCCAACCATGTTGATGTTGCCATTAAGGACCTTCCCAGGTTTACACCTCTGCTTAGTCTGCTACTAAAACCTACGGTGTGTAGTGAACGATGTATAGTTATCATGTGAGTCGTCAGTTTTGTCGCTTGTAATTAATTAAAAAAATACATTAAAATAAAATATAACCCGTATTTAGCAAAAAAATTATGAGAAACACGAGGACCACCGGTTTTAAATACATTAACAAACTAAATTACATCTCATTTCTAGCCCATACATAGCTTATAATATACAGTAGCAGATATTTTTGGTATTCCATAACAGATGTGTGGATACAGATAACTTCTGTGTGTTTCTTGTCTTTTGGTTGTTGGGAGATTTCAACCATAAATTATGCAGACGTACGATGCAGGTAGCAAGTAGCAGAGTTGTGTTTTTATTTCGAAAGCACATGCAATGAATCAGCAAATATTCAAATACTTGGCCAAAAATTGACATCATTTGCTCTAAGGGGGTCTACAAGAACAAGAGGCTGATCTCAATCGGGTGTAGGGTTTTGTAATGTTGTGGGGGGGAGGGAGGGTGGGTTTCTATTTTCTGATACCTAAATTATTGTATTTAGGCAGCTTAACAACAACATAGCTAGCTGGCTAAGTATATTTTATAGCCAAAACATAATGTATCTACCACCCTTGTTGAAAATTAACATCTACCTTCAAGATTATAAAAGTACCGATAGTCCAATAGTTTGAACTACCTAGGACTGCTCAAAATATAATAAGATAACTATCTATTTCTCTTAGTCTCTCGTTCCATCTCTTCAACTTCTTCTGATGTAATGGTCCTAGATGGTCGGGACCGTGCAATACTCACTCCAATATGAGATATGTCTTGGTAGTTGCAAATAATAGTTGGCCACTAAGTTTGAAGAACAAAAGTGAAGAGACCAATAGAAAGTTCTTGGACAGCATTAAGAGACAGAACACCTGTCTGTATTTGCTTTGGCACAGTGCAATATTATGTTTGGCAATAGCATTTCCCTAATCTTGGATAAAAGCAGTTAGGGTTGCAAAAACAAATGTTAGTTCAAGTCCTAGTAAACATTTGCCTTGAATTTGGTAACCAGATGCAACATAGTCTCTGTTAAGGTTTGGGTGCGGGTGGGTTGGGTTGGGGGGAAAGTTTGATGCAATAGATAGAATGCATTTCGAAAGCATTTCAAATGCAATAGATTAAAGTGGTACCTGAAAGAATGCATTTCAAATGCAATATATTAAAGTCTTTCAACAAAAGGAGGCAGCCAGTCAGAGCCATGAGTGGCAATGACAAGTAGGGAAGGTAGGCTTCTCAATCAAAGAAAAATCAAAAAGCACTAGCCCGAAAGATACTTCATGACGAGGACGATAGTTATAATGTTGCCCCGTAACAACTCTTGTTACTCAGAACTCTTGACCGAATGCAAACTGTAAAACTGTAACTAATGGTGATGATCTATACTTGATGCACATTTTCTGGCCATACTTGAAAGACCCAAGAACTAGGAAAAACAAGCTAACTAATGATGCTTCAGTGTTTGGCTCAGTGGTAATACCAACATTTCCAATTAAAGGAACAAGAACTAGGTAAATCAAGCTAACTAACGATGGATTAACGAGAAAAAAACAGTCCAACAGGTAATCAACTGCTCTGAAATATGCTTCTAGTATCTAATGCTCTTGGCAACCTCAAAAAAATGGGCAACATTTTCCTCTGGTGTACCTACTATAATGCCATGGCCAAGGTTCAAAATATGTTTCCCTCTACCCGCTTTCCTCACAGTGTCGTTTATACGACTGGTGATGAACTCTTTTGAACCAAAAAGAACGCCAGGGTCCACGTTGCCCTGGACCGCCACATCAGTTCCTAAACGTCTCCTGCCTTCAGCCATATCAACTGTCCAGTCCAGGCTTACCACATCAACACCTGTCAAGGGTAATCTCTCAAGCAAGCCCCCTGATCCGCTTGCATAAAGGATAAGTGGTAAATTTGAATGGGTTTGTTTTACGGAATCCACTATCTGCTTCAAGTAAGGCAGACTGAACTCTTCGAAATCTGCCGGGCTAAGCTCCGTGGCCCATGAGTCAAAAATCTGAACAGCTTGAGCTCCTTTGTCAGCTTGATACCGGATATACTTTGCCATGGAGGTTGCAAATTTTTGAAGTAGGGCGTGGAGGACCTACAAGAGAACAAACAGTAAACATAAAGGGGAAAAGAAAAGCACGATGCACAATGATGATGTGGATACACAGATAATTAACCGTGTGTTATTCCTAAAAGTTGCCATTGAGGCTGTTGGTGTGTTTCTGCATAAACCAATATGCCATGTAAACTGATTGGGCTTCATAAAATATCTAAATAAATTTATGATGGAGAACTTCTAGTCTGATGTGTGCACCATTCGAGCACACAACTTGCACTAACCATCAGTCTTTCATTAGGTTTAGTGAACCAGAATAACATTGTCAGCGACCAACTGAATAAGGGGTAGCGGTTGAATTGT
Source organism: Escallonia herrerae (assembly GCA_033070095.1). Lineage (NCBI taxonomy): Eukaryota > Viridiplantae > Streptophyta > Magnoliopsida > Escalloniales > Escalloniaceae > Escallonia > Escallonia herrerae. The sequence continues at coordinate 1,999 of JAVXUP010002245.1, read as the reverse complement.
GCCTATTTTAACCCTTTCCTGTTTTTTTTTGTGGATAGTGAAGCAGTAGCATGTGCTGCAATATACATGAGGACATATTTGCAGGCTTTCTAAACCTTGAGATTCAATTAATATGCAGTAAAGTTTTAGTATGCATTTTCAGTATCATTCATGGCCGCCTACTACAGAAAGCATTAATTGAGGGGATTTGAGATGACACCGATGACCTGAAGCTCCCAAAGACCACAATTTGGAAAGTCAAAACAACAAGCCTGCTACATTTCTGATACAGATCATGACTATTTGCCTATGCTGCCTTGTGCTTAAATCTATTTCCCATAACAACTCTGATGCGGAAACATTCCTTTAATTGGTCCTTCTAAATCACTGGAAAGAAATGTCTAGTTACCTTGGGCTGTGAGAAAGCTAGTTTCTTTATCTTTGTAAAGTGCTTTGATGAACCACCTTCAACAACATATGATGCGAGGGTGAAAGGAGCCCCAACAAAACCCAGCACTGCTGCTTCATTATTTACCTGAAAGAGGACAGATACGGGTGAATAAAAATAACGTTACAAAGCGTCACTATGGAGCAGTAAATACCATCACAATTCGGTGTTTAAAAAGAATAAGGGAAAAAAATGCATTTTGAGAAGAAATTAAGACACCAAAGCTAACAAGAGACAGCATAACTACAAACCATACAGAAGGAATAGAATTCCTTCCATTCCAAGATTTGGTATCTCCTCAATTAGACATCATTACTATCTATCTCCTCGACTAGTGACCACTGACTACAGACATGTTAACACTTCTGATGCTGATCCTTAAATGGTAAAGATTGGGAACACTGGAACTCCTCTTTCCCATTTAGTTGAAAAATTACATACTGGAATTGTTTTCTACCTTCAGGTATATTACAAAAATTGATAGGGGGCATAGATCTCCAGATGAAGTATAAAGTGCAGAAGGAAATCTAATAGCAGGTATATGAGAGAAAGACATAACATAACAGACCTCTTTCCTTAAAATTGTCAATGCTTCCCCAACATATGGTACCGACTCTTCTGGAACAAATTCTCTCACTTGATCAACATCAGCAGCTGTGGCAAGTGGATCAAATATAATAGGGCCCTTCCCCTTAACAATGTCAAATGGTATGTTCATTCCCGACAGAGGGGTAAGAATGTCTGAGAACAAAATGACCTGCAGCAATAACCAATACGGTAGAGATCAGATGGGTTCAGAACCTTTAGATCTAAATCTCAGCACCTTAACAGTCAGAATAAGCCAAGGTGATAAGAAGGGAAAAGCATCTTACCCCATCGGGCCTAAAAACCTTCCATGGCTGAAGAGAAATTTCCACTACTAGATCTACATTTTCTGATCTTTCACGAAATGAAGGATGCTTCTCGCAGAGAATTTGATAACTCTGTCATAATCAAAGTAAACGAGATCAGTTAAATCTACAGATACTTGTGAATGGAGAAAATAGCTACTAACATATCATTAAGGCTAAAAAACAAGAGGGTTATTAAAGGAAAAAATATGAAGATAAAAAAATCTAACAATGAGCAGGCATCAAAATAATTGGTTTATTATGTCAGTCTACTAGTCAATGGCGCATTAGCACAATCTTGTAAGATAACAGATACTAGTGTGGTGTGCTTGAGGAAGGACTGTCCATTTCAATCCTCACAGACGGAAATTGTGGATCTTTTATGTCCAGTTAATAGGCACATTGGTCCAATTCTGAAATAAGTTACATCTCCTCACCACGATTTGATTGATGGAATGCGTCAGAGACAAAGTCCTTGCACCTTACACAATACCAATTCTCCTTGCAAAGACTTCCTTATTTCACCCAGAATAACAGTCGAGAATCAATTCAAAAGCAAAATCGAAAAGGAAAATGGTACAAATATTAGGACTCTTAACCAGCAAATTCAACAGTAGTCCAACTCATGAAACATATAATAAGATAGAGACTGAAATACTTAAGCAGATGAAGTCCAAAACTA